>JAPMNU011368617.1:0-10855 GCA_029874995.1 Alburnus alburnus
GGCCAGTCCTTTATAATTCATATGTAGTTCATTATTTTTAGATTTCATTTTTATTTTATCTAATTTCTTTTAGTTATTTTATCCCCACATTTTGAATTTTGTGGAGAAAAATAGTTTTTCTTTAGTAAGGCTCCACTCTAATCTGTGTAATCATATATATATATATATAGCAAGAGCGAAACGGAGATGTTTTGGCTTATTCAGGCAAGTGCTACTAATAAAAGCCTCCCTGCTATACAACAAAAGACATACATTTTTAATAAAGCCAGGCTGATGGCTTCTTCAAACCTCACTATTGAGTGGAGAGAATTTTCTGCTCTGCAAAAAAACAACTACTACTGTATAGTTACTGTTTTCCAGTAAAAAATATCTAAATGTCCTTAAAACAAGATTTACTTGAGAAGCAAAAATGCATAAGATATTAAGACTTATTTTCAGATATTAAAACTTTGACAAAAAGTTCTTTAAGCATAAACCTTACTAAATTTTGTTCGATAATAAAGCTAATTTATGACACATTTTGTTTTTATTTATTAACTTTTATTTATTTATTTATTTACTGGAAAACAGACAAAATACAGTTTAAGGAAAAAGTAGTGTAATTTTTTCAGAAGAGTCTTGGTAGATTCACACACATAGAAATCCATACTCTTCCCCCCACTCACTTGGCTCACACACACACAATCTTACAGTAGTACTTTATGCATTCACACACTGTGTGGGACTGCGCCCTTTCTTGCACAGTTGCATTCTCTCTCACACACACACGCACAGACATTTTCTTTCGAAGCCCCCACACTCTCAGCTCCTCTGTGACATGCAGCGTTGGGCCTCAGTTTGAGGTCAGAGGACATAGAACATCTGTGTGGGAGCGCTGAGCTCGCTGAGTGCCAGAGAGTGGGCCAAGGCCCGTTTAGACTGCACAGGCGGGAACACAACGCTTACACTCTCTCTCTCTCTCTCTCTCTCTCTCTCTCTCTCTCTCTCTCACACACACACACACACACCTGTGCACGTGCCAGTTCCCGGTCAAACACACAGAAGGCATGGAGCAGGAGTCGGTCTTACAGTCATTTGCCACATCACAGTTTGCTGAGCATAAACCGGCAGCACACATTCGCACTCACCACATGTCAAAGTCATTGACTCCTCCGGACTCTAATGGCTGGAAAGAGTCTTCATGAGTCATGACTTTCAATCTACTGTAAATGTAGATGCTTTTTGCAACAGGCACTACACTGTTTGAGCGTAGAACTTGTGCATTCCTTTTGTAATCACTCATGCTTAATAATGCATAACTTCAATTCATAATTAAAAGGCATGGTGGGGTCTAGGTATATCATTAATTTCATTAAAAATAATACAAATAAATTTGTAGGATTTAGGGCTGTCAATTGAATGTGTTGATTTGGTGTAATTATATTTAATTATACAATAATGTATGCAATTAATCATGCTTCTTGGCCTGACCTGTCTATAATAAACATCATCTCATCAAGTGGCGACCCTACATAAGATATAACCAAACAGTTGATGTACCCCATTGACTTCCATAGTTTTTTTTTTTTCCTACTATGGAAGTCGATGGGGTACATCAACTGTCTGGTTACTGATATTCTTCAAAATGTGTGAACTATTCCTTTAACTTGAGAAAATACTTGTAATTATCTCTAATAATGTTCTCTAATAATGGTTTTCTTAAGGTATAGTTCACTCAAAAATGAAAACTCTGTCACCATTTACTGTCCTTCATGGTGTTCCAAACCTGTATAACATAATTTAGATTTTTTGGGGGGGTAAA
Source organism: Alburnus alburnus (assembly GCA_029874995.1). Lineage (NCBI taxonomy): Eukaryota > Metazoa > Chordata > Actinopteri > Cypriniformes > Leuciscidae > Alburnus > Alburnus alburnus. Next base: position 1,802 of record JAPMNU011368617.1, read on the forward strand.
CTATTGCTTAAGGAGATTGTTGCAACGGGCCCTGCAGTTAAATGCGCCAGAGTTCTGACATGCTGGAACTTTAATGTCTGAATGTACACCAGAGGAACGTTGGGGTGAAGCAGATTTAAGGAGGTTAAGGAGTTCAGCCCTACTTACATCAGCGTACCTCTGAAATAAACCAAACAATTTGTTCTTGGCCATGTTTCAGGCCAAACGTTTATCAATTGATTTACACACAGATTACCATTTAAAGATACAAGAGGGGAGGGGGAGTTTGGACAGAATGATGATAGCGCTCGGTCTGTAAGATGCCTAGTGAAAGCCCCAGGAAATGGACACTATTTCCTTGGCTCTAGTGCGTTGCACCTTGATGTTTATCTGGCGGAGGTTTGGGGCCGGCTGAAGCCTTTGTAATGGGCCGTGCAGGGAATGTGTTTACTCTCAGTAGTCATTTACATGCTGCATTTCTACGTTTAAACATTGTGCAGAGACGCCATTCTAGCTGTGGCTCTTTTAGAGTTATCTGTAAATGTGGATCAGATTTACAGTGAGGACCTGTATCATTTACAGCTGACTGTAGAATACATACATCATTTTAATGAACCATAGAGGCAGTTTATAAAGAAGTTCAACCCAGATATTTAGTTTGCAGTGCAACACGTCTGTCCTCTGTAAATATTAATATATAAAAACTACACAGCTACAGCACACCCAACATATACAGAGCAGCCACAAAACATCTGTCGCTTTTTAAAAACATCTTACTTTCTAAAACTAAATTTCAAAGGCTTAACTTTCAAAAACTTTTTAAAGCTTTTTAAAACTTTTTTGCTTTAAAGTAGGGCTTTGAAAAACTTCGTTTTTCTAGTTATAACCTGGATCACACATACCATTTGCTCTTTAGAACCCACAACCCACAGAGACAGCGAGTATCCTCCAAATTCTGCTCATTTTACCATTAAGTCTATTCTTGACTCTGGTTGACCCAATGAAGGCGCCTCCACTGCTATTAAAAGCTCTATATTTAACCAAATATATTAACGGCCCTTTCCCTCCCTCATCTCTTGTGAGAATGTTCATTATGAGGAAACAAATCTGCAGTACAACCAGTAGGGTTGGCTTGATACCACTTTTTCGTGTCCAAAACCAATACCGCAATATTATGCAGTGTATCTGCCTTTACCAATACCAATCCTATACCAGTACAGTTTTTTTTTCTTGATCAGTCTAGAATTTCTGTACCTCACTAACTACTCCGTACTATATTACAAATAAAGAGAAAAATGTATGCACACACACACACACACACACAAACACACACCTATAATATACATTATATAAATACTTTTGTAATATGCATAGGAGTTCAGATGTGCAAAGGAGTTGTTAAAAACAGATTCCTTAATACACGTTGAGTTTGGCTAATCGGCAAAAATCGTTTTCATAAATAGCTGACATTTAAATGGATAATTAATGCATATCTAATTAGTTTGTAAAACTCTGTTGTGTTATGTTGACATTAATATTTTGTCAAATTTTGGTCGATTCACCCTACCACCCACATACAAAAATTCCTTGGTTCTACCTAAATCTAAATTATATATTTGGACTTCGAAATGACGAAATCACCAAAAGGTTATGATTTTGGAAATTTGGGAATTATAATTTTGTACAGTACCTCCTAATAATTGTGGAAAGTAATTATCAAAGGTAAAATTATAATTTGGCTAAAAAAAAAAAAACCTGAGGGGGCACCTCTGGCGGAACCTTCTTTTAAATGCCTTTACTGTCTGCATTAAATATGGATGGACAGTCTGTCCACCCTCCTCTCTTATTGTGTCTTTAGGCAAAAAAGTATCTCCACAATACTTTCCACTATATTTGAAGCCTGGACACCATAAACCACAATGTGGTTTTCCTGATATTGAATAAAAATGAAGACTTTTTTTGTCCAACTAAACTATTTTAATTAGTTTAACATTTTCCATGTGCCACATTCAGTTGTCAAACAGGTCTGTTAGGCAGCATTCAGAAGTGCACTGTATTTTAGTACTGTCATGCACTCAGACCAGCTCAATGCTTGTAATCCAGCTGTTGATATCTCTGTTCTGTTGAGGTTATTCAAAACATCACAATTGACTCCACCCTCATAGTCGCCAGCCAGACATATAGTAATATTTCTGTTGTAAATGAGGAAAGAGATAAGAGAGAAGCCTTCCTGTAAACACTGTGCTGATTGAATTGAGGTCTCAAGAAATGACTGTACATACTTTCAATTATCATCGGTTTCAATACATGTCTGTAAGATGCTTAGTTTAGTATTAATTCTTTTAGTAGAGACAAAGAAAATAAAGTGATGTGAAATTATCTGAAGTCTCTTATGCTCACCAAGGCTGCATTTATTTGATTAAAAATACGAAAAGAAAACAGTAATATTGTTAAATATTTAGAAAATTTTAAATAACTGTTTTCTATGTGAATATATTATAAAATGTCATTTATTCCTGTGATGCAAAGCTGAATTTTCAGTATCATTACTCCAGTCTTCAGTGTCACATGATCCTTCAGAATCCTGGAGTAATGATGCTGAAAATTCAGCTTTGCATCACAGGAATAAATTACATTTTAAAAATATATTCAAATAGAAAACAGTTATTTTAAATTGTAATTATACAGTCGTACCGATCCCAAACTTTTGAATGGCTGTACTGTATATACCTGTATATATATAAAGCTGCTTGGTTCCTGTGTTTTGCCTTCTTGAGTATCAGTGATATGAAATAAACAGTCCAATGAACATATCCAGTGTTATACTATGCATCACCCACAAATGTTCCACATAGTATTATGAGTACAATACTTTCAGTGTGCATTCATTTGCATACACACACACACACACACAGAGACGGAACTGCTCCGGCCTTATTCACATTTTTATTTATTTTTTTCTGCTCAATATCAGAGTAAAAATGAGGTTGCATCAGTTATTGGACATCCAATCACTCAATTTTGTTGTTCTCTAATTAGGTGACCAGATCGGTGGCTGATTGCCCTGGGCAGATGACACTGCTCTCCCAGCCTCTGCTGGTGTGTGGGGGGGACGGCTTCACACACTCCAATTTCGACGGCTGCATCGAGTCCGCCCTGAAGGTCTTTGATGTTCTGAAGTCTTCTCTCTAAAAGGGGGGTTGGAAAGTACGCCTTTATTTTTGTTTTTTGTTATGGAGGATGGCACAATGATTTAGATTTAAGCCCCTCCCTGCAGGAAGATGGATGTACTGCACAAAGAACAGTAGATCTGTCTGGCCTGTGTCTGCAGACATGCATTTTGTTACAAAAACCAATTATACCGTCTGTGCCGGATGCTGAGGATTAGAGGACAACAGAGCACTGCGCAGGTTCAGTTGTGACGGAGGCTGGTGCCTCACACTGGCTTTGACACAGTATCTTGGACTATGGTTTTCTGATGTGTAGCAAACATTATGTATGCATTCAGGTATTCTCAACCTTCCCCTGTGATTAGTTTCAGATTAATAAAATTATTAAAACATGCTTGAATGTGTCGCTGTACATGGGTAGTTGACGTTCTGTGACCAACTATACTCCATTTAAAATGTTTTATGGTAATTATATATGTAAAACTCAGAGTAAAAAAAAGTTAATGTAAGATTAAGTTTAATACGCCACAATTGTGAGTAGTAGTTAAATATGAGATGTAGGGCCCTATTTTAACGATCTAAGCTCATGGTCTAAAGCGCACGGTGCAAGTGCACTTAGGGTGTTTCCAAATCCACTTTTGCTAGTTTAACGACGGGAAAAATGGTTTGCGCGCCAGGCGCATGGTATAAAAGGGTTGTTCCTATCCCATTCTCTTAATGAATAATGGGTGTGTTTTGGGCGTAACGTGCAATAAACCAATCAGACTTTAATCTCCCATTCCCTTTAAAAGCCAGTTGCGCTCACGCCATGGCGGATTCACTATTTACATGACGAAATTTGCAAGTGGAAAAACTGAATGCTTCTCCAGAGAGGAAATGGATCTGCTTGTGCGCGAGGTTAATCTACGGGACAAAGTGTACGCACGTTGTGGACCCGCCTATAGGCGTGTATTACTAACGCGCTCTTTAAATAGCAAAAAAATATTGCGCCATTGACTTTAGACCAGGTTTTTGTTGGTCAATGGCGCAGTCTATTTCATTTGCCTCAAAATAGCAATGCACCAACAATGTGCCTGAACACACCACATTTTCAGACCAGCATGACCATGTGCACACAAATTGGGCGCAAATGCATTTGCTATCTAAACAATAGGACGTGAAAATGATAACTGCGTCGGGCTGAAACTAGCAAAAAACACTTTGCGCGTATGATAGGGCCCATAAAGTCATTTTGTAACATAAGCTACCACTGTGAGAAATAAAGTCAGAATGAGGAAGTATAAAGTCACAATAATTGCAATTGTAAAATAATATGTATATAATCTTTTTATAATTATTATTATTATTTTAGGCGTAAAGGGGTTTCCATACATTCATGAAAATTTTTACCTACAATTTTGATGTTTTAAAAACAGCTCAGAGATAATTTGTGCAAATCAGACCCATCTTGCAGTTGGTTGTTGAGTGCAGGAGTGGGGGTGAAAGTTGGCCCAGCTCGGCTGCCACCCCCTACTGATCTGTGTACAGTAATTCTGCTTAGAGGAGCGAGAGCAGCCATTGACCGACTTGTGCAGCTTAGTGCTGCTGCATCTGGGCCATAATCTGGGACAAAATGTTTGGCAGCCAGTCTGGAGAGAGAGAGTCAGTCATAATCCAGCCATAATTATGGCCGGGTGGGCCCGGGGCCCACTGCACAGCTGGGCCTACCTCATTCTCTTTCTTGATCTCTCCCATTCTCTCTTTCTTTATCAGTTACTCCCCCACTCCAAACTCCTGTTCTCACTACTAATATTAGCCTCTGTGCCCTTACCAGGATTATATTACTTCCCTCCTGAGATACACCACACTATCATCAATACAGAGTCAACAAACCATCTCAAGATGGATGGGTTAGACTCGTGTACATTTTGCATTTATCTTGCATCCAATGACTTATCATTGTTTAGTTTTCCTGTTTTCTGAGGCAGTTGATAATTGATAGTTTTTAACTTGATTCATTTGAATTGCTTTTGCTTTAATGACAGCAGCAGTCGAGCTGCATGAACCTAGCAAACCTGATGATTAAGTTCAACAGCATGATTTTAGAATGATCTAAAGAGCACCTTAAGCTTCAATGGAATGGATATCACTAATGTACTTAAATGATTATTGACTTAGAAATAGTGCAGAATATTTATAATAAACTTTGTTTTAAATGTTTCAATATCCTAAAACCTTCTGTTTATTTCTTTTTTTCAATTAGATTTTAAGTCCCAGATTTTCAATCTAGTCTCATACTTTCAGACCCCGCACTGTATATATTGGTATATATTCTGAATATCTTTTATTTATACCCTGCTTTAAAGAGTCTGACCATGTGCCACTGTGATTTTCCAATATAAACTAATCATCCATGCCTGCCATGTTAAACAAAAAGCTGGGCCTCAGCAAGAATTTCATGTGGTAGTTACTTTCAGGAACAAAGCCAAGAGTATATGTTGAAAAAGGCGAGTCATCAAGTCACCACTAGCATGTTCTGATTTAAAAGGAACTAAAAAGAAAAGGTTATACAGAAAAAGCTAATCCTTTCCACTTTATTATATATGAATAACAGCCTTTTGTACGTGTTCCTCTTTCTCTAGCAGTGCTGGTCTGATCTGCTAGAAAGAAACGGAGAGCGGGAGAGAGAAAGAGCGAGGCTTTACTCTAATGGATACATTATTCATACATGTCATCCTGCAAGGAATAGAGCTCAGCTGCCTGGGTTGCAAAAGCCTTGCCACAATGTTGCATCAGCCACCTCGCTTTCATTAATACGCACATTACCGTCTAGGGCTCTTTGATCTTTTTTTAGCTGTCGATAAAAAAGAATGGGCTGTGGTAGAACACTCCATTGCAGGGGTGACATTGTTAGTGATTTGATTTGGGTTGAGGATGGTCGTCCTAACAGACTGCTGGACAGGCATCGGGGGGTGATCGTGAGGCGGGCGAATGTTGTGCCACTCTTGCCGGCTGCTCGTGCGCCTGGTAGATGACACAGTCAGGCAAAGCCTTTGTTTTGCTGCCAAGACTCATTTCAAATGTTCCCCTGACTCCTTTCGCTTCTTACTTTCATCCCTGTCTGAAATATTCTTGCTCTCATTTTCTTTTATCCCCTCTCTTCATCCCTGGTGACAATTCGCATGCTCACGAGGGTCCTTCCAGACTCTTTCGCTTCCCCCTGACTGTTCATTCCCCCCTTTTCTAAAAGCGCACGCCGTAAAGCCACAGAGCGTGTTGCCGCAGACACAAGGATCATAGCTCCACTGACCTATTTTTATAGGCTATCCCGACGGAGCGTGGCTGCTGTGCATTCTGGGTATCTGATTTGCATTTTTGCAAAGTCACTGGCAGATGGCACCAGAGCTTGACGAGACAGCGGTAGGCTAATCCCTACCCAATTGACACAGACACACACATACAATCCTTCTCGGCATCATACACGATCCCATCCCCCACTCCGAGGCAGATCATGTGTGTCCTCTTTAGGTAGACCCCCCTAGAGCCGGATGAAAAGCGCTGGCATCATATCAGAGGTGCTTAGGCTATCACTCACATTGAGAATGGGAAGACTTTTGTTGCTGGATTCAAGGGCATCACTAATAAGATTTTTTTTTCCCCCCCCTTCATATTTGGTTAGAGGGAGAGATGTTTTCTGGGAGGAAATGAAAGGAGATAGTGCATGGGTTTAGGGATATGAGGATCCTGTGTGGTTGTGTGTAAGCGGCAGACAGGAGATTGGGATGTTTAGACTCCTCTCCCTCTCTCACATCTCTAGGGAGCTCAGGCTTGTTTAATTAGAGGGGTGGTACCATGGGTAATGGGTGCTGACGTCATCGGCCCCTTCTTCTCGCTCTCCCGCTTCTCCTCACAGGCCCAACAGCATGGCTTTCTCAGCAGTCAATATACCCAAAAGCTCTCTATTGACCTGGGTGGGACGGATTCACTCACATGGCAGCAAACTACCCTTAGCTAAAGGCTGGAATACACTCGATGACATTGCACACATTTTTTCCCTCCGATTTACAGTCTGGAGGAGTCACACTAGTCAGAGGATGTCAGTCGAAGTTGACAGTTTTCGCAGAAAATCACAGTGTATGATGGGCACAAGCTTAGATTTTTTAGCTTCAGACTATGATTCCATCCAGAATCATGGATTGACTTTTTGAGCCAATTATAGAACACCTATTGTTTTCGTTTGTCACAATTCTTCTGGCAACAAGGCATATATTCCAGCGTGAGTTTTATTGTCTTCTGAATGGCTTGAAAGTCTGGTAGTGTGCGATCCAGAATATGGAATATGCGGTCGCATTTGCAAAATTTCAAAAAAGGTCCATTGTCTCTTGTTAATAGATGAGTATCACTCTATAAAGCACAGCTCACACAGGACTCACTTTCAAACCAAGCAGCATTTTGTTGGTCAACGTGATGAATTTAGGTAAATCTGTGAGGGGAACTTTTCACCCTTATGTGAAACTCAGATTATTCGGATTCATATTGGAAGGACTCTTCAAATGTGATGACACATCCAGTCATTTAGGGTGTGATGTTCAGTTTTTCTCTGTAACCATTTTCAACATTGGTAACTGTATGTTTCCTAGTGTTTTCTAAACAGTTCGCATTTTAAAAGTCGTATAGTGTTCCAACCTAAAAGCAGCCAGCCCAGGCTCATTGGAAATGCGTTCCTGTGGTGACATTTCTGGAAAATTATATTACACTGATAACTGCACATTTCACAACACTTTCTAAGTGGAAGTGAGTGGTACTAACAGCGTATCCAAAACAGATTAACATGAATCTGGCAAAGTTTTGTTACATTGGTTGTTGCAACGTGCTGCCTACACTAAACAGTACTCTTAACGAAACCTAGCATTAGGACTTAAAGCAAGACCTTTTCAATGCCAGTAGACCGTATATGAAAAGAGTAGGAGAGAAGTAACCGGATGACCTGCTATTTCCGCCGAGATTCTAAACTACTTTACTATCTTATGAGGCCATGGGAGATGAGTTGTGAATGACAATAAATAGCGATTTAGCGTTTAGCATTAAACTCATCGAAACAACTAGCTTGATACGGCAAAGGCTGTTTGTTTGTTTTTTAAAAAGCCAGGTTTCTATCACTCTGTTGAAAAATGTGGTTAAGTTGCTAGCTTCCCAACATCTCAGGACTGATAGCAGCATGCCAGCTGTCAATCTGGTATCAGCAGCTGCACATTAAACTGTCATTTCGGTCCTCTGTCCTGCCCACAGAATGGCAGACAGCTAGACATCAAGGTGACTTGAGTACAACCCGTCCAACTAGTGCAAGCCTCCTGCCTGGGCTCTTCTCAGGAGTTGTTTTGAGAGTGCAGAGAGTCATTAACAACCCTTATGCTTTGCGCAATGCTAGCAGGATCCGCGCCATCTGTAGCTTGTGAAATGTTGCCACGCCATAAAGTAGGCCTTGTCAGGGAAATGTGTGTCCCCATAGGATGTAAAAATCACAAATGAGATATCTTTAATATCTCAATGATTTCAGCAGTGCAATTCACATTCATTTTATTGCTTTATGCTCTTACAATTCTCTTTTTATTGTTCAAATTTTTTATTCTCCTAATCAGTGTATAAAATTAACTTTTTATTGCACTTTTGTTCCTCATGTTTTTGTTTCGTTGTCTAAGGAATATGCCACATACTGTATATATTGCCACATGAAGTTCTGGTGGAAAAATACTCTTTATATAATACTCTTAAAAATATTCAATATTATGTTGTGACCAGCCTGTATTTTATTCACATGCCAAAGCCTTTTTTTTGCTCTCATTTAACACTTAAAGGGATAGTTCACTTTGAAATTAATTTTTGATATGTTTTAGCTTACCTCGAGGGCATCCAAGATGTAGGTGTC
>JAPMNU011368624.1:0-17218 GCA_029874995.1 Alburnus alburnus
GCCAATTGAAAAATTTAGATGTTATCGGTCACTTGAAATTTTTGATTTGGGAGGGTTAGAAATTTTTTACAGTGTATATATAATATATATAAAAGATATTTTCTTGCCCTACGTTAGAGAAATGTATCTCAACACAAATAATGCTGATGACTATTTCTATTGCAGTGGTATGATCTGATTTAATGTACATAATTATCTCTTTATTCTGCCCATTTATTGCATCATTTTCTGTCATTTCGTATTCAGTTTTTTTTAAAGCATATAAAATGTATTTTGCAGTCTCTTCTTGGTAAATGGGAGATCAAAGTCTGATTCTTACATTATGTAGGCGCACAACTCAAACCTTGATTTATTTCATGCTGGATGTGTGTTTGTGCCTGTAAAAGATTCTGTGACATTTGAAATAGAAAATAATCTGGCCTTCTTTATTACAATTTCCCTTTTCTTATTTTCATTACTCTCACTCTGTGATCTGAGCATCTCTTCATTAATTTGAAGAGAAAAACAGTGTAAAATGAGAACGTTGTGATGACTTCTTGCTCACCCCAATAATAAAAGCCCTTAGGCCCAGGAACTGTGGTGTGAACACATCTCAAATCTGTAGATTGCATTACCATTAAAGAATGCGATGACCTTTGCTACAAAGTTTAAAACCCAATTTATTCTCTGTGCTATTATAGCGGTCTCATCTCTGCCCTTACAATGTGGAGCGTCATTTCACAAGGCGCTGAGGACCATTTCAGAATTGTTTGTTCAGAAATCCTTTGAAGACACGCTCATGCTCAAGGTTGAAACCAATATAAAGAACAGGTGTTGCATGATGTGCAATACCTCTGTCAGGGTCTGGAACTAACAGGACTAGATCATGACTACAGCCCCCAGGAGGAGCTGCCGGTCTCTAGGGTAGAGCTGAAAAATCAAGCAATGTGGTGAGTGAGCTGGACTCTTTGAAGCTGGATTAGCTTAGGTGAATCAAAGGCAAATGTGCCTCACTTTCACCCACTTGAGCTCTAGTCACTGGTAATTCGTCTTTATTTTTTTACATTTGGCACCCCAGAATTTTGGGTCAGGAGGGGTAGAGGCACACAGATTTCTGTGCACATGTCTGGGTGTGTGTTAAAGTGTAGGAGAAAGGACCTTTCTTCGTCACATTATTCTGTTCTCTCTCATCACATAATTCTGTTCACTCTTTTCTCCTGTTTTAGACTCCTTAAAGGGTAACTAAACCCTAAACCAACTTTTTTTAGTTAATGATCTGTAAGAATGGGGCTTTATTTGTGCTGTTCATTGATTCGAGTGACTTTTTTGACATTTGGGTATAAAGTGTTTTAATTCTACAATATATGGTGTACAAACATCTGAGTGCTGCCCTCTTCAGGTTGAACGGTGGCTACTGCAGTTTAATTGTCCTATTGGATGTTTGCGGTACTGCGTGACGTAAGCGGTACTACGTGACGTAAGCGGTACTACGTGACGTAAGCAGGTTCCAGCTCACCACGCCCTTGGTACAAGCTTGCGTAGATTTATCTGTATTTAGTACAGTGGTCAGGATGCTACGTAGGTGTAGTTTTGCTGGTTGCAACAGCACTGCTGGACTGCATAACTTTCCAGCAGACTTGGAAATTAGGCGCCAGTGGTTGCATACAGTTGGCCTGGAAGACCGTGAGTTCCCACCTAGAGCTCAAGTGTGCAACCTGCATTTTACACGGGATTGCTTCTCCAACGAAATAGAGGTGGAAATGGGCTTCTCCACACAGCTCGCGCTGAAAAAGATGAAAAATTTTGCTGGATTTTTTTTCACATAGCGGCAAAATATGAATATGCCTACAGAGAGCACGTGCTATTGACATCAACTCGATAAAACTCATCAGATGCATGTACTTTGCGGCGTCTTGCGACCCTGTGAGTCTACCCTTTAAACTTATTCTGCTTAAAGAGACCACTTCCACAAGAAGCGGCCGCCAGACCCAGGGTTTGCCAGCAGAACTAGAGCTGTAATCCGGCCTTAAAAGTTAGGCCCGACAAGGCTCAAACTCGACAAGTACGTTTTGATTGACAGCTTTTTAAAAGCCCGAACCCGTTTACAGCCCGACATTATTCAAATGTGCTCACGCACACAGCTCTTTTGCCTTTTGTCAAGAATGAGTCATTTATCAATTTTTTTACATTATTTATTCATGACTAACATAGGCCACTTGGAAGTTGGAACAAATAAATAAAATAAGTCCTCTGTAACATTGAAACATCTCAGCACTCTAAATAGTCCTAGGCATACACTTAGCCTATAAATAGGCCTACGGGCCTATAAAAATTTGTCTTTCTTAACAAATTAAATCAAGATAAATTCTAAACTAAGATAGGTATTTGGCAATAACAAAATAAAACGAAAAGTTACATAAATTTAAGATTAGGCCTAAGACAAACGAAAACGGGACTTCCTTGCAGCCGCCTCGCTCCACAATCACCAATATGATATAAAAAGGCCAACGCGCCAATATAAAGGAGTCTTAATTAGCCAATTAAATTAAGATAAATTCTAAATTAAGATGGGTATTTGGCAATAACGAAATTAAGATAAAGGCTCCGCGGGATTTGCTCCGCCACTTCTCTCCACAATCCGGCCTCAACACGACAGTGAACAGCAGCTGAAATTTAATAAAAGAATAATGCCAACATTAGCCTATATACTCTTTCTACTTTATGCAGTTAAGACTCAATTAATATTTAGTTATAATTTGAAAGACCTTTACTCACCAAGATTAGGCTACATGTTTTTTGTGGAGGAAAGTTATTGAATCCACCGTAGATGGCATCAGTGCAGTCCTGCACTCACTGATGGACTCTAAACACCCTTTCACTGGTGCTGCTACTGGCAGGGATGCATAGTACTGATCTGGCTAATTTTGCCAGTTTTGGGTAGGATGGTTTGAAGAACATTCGTTTCATTTTCCATGACAGCCGTTTCAATGTAGCGAGTGACCTCGTCATCTTCCCAGTCAGCTTGCCTTACATTTTCCCACTCTGCAAAATTTGCCCTTTTTGCCGGAGGAGTGGGTTCGACTCCGGAGAGCTCTGGGTCTCGAATTTCCACATCTAAGAGTGTGGACATGAGCATGCACGGCATTCCCGTCTGAGTGTGACAACATTCTCAGCTGGTTAAATTTTGGCTAGAGGAATGTTGCGATCTTGTGGAGGTCCTGTATTATCACTTTACGCGTGAGCCAGTCTTCGTGCCGTTTACGCACAATAGCCTGCTGAGGGGAGTCCAGGGCATTGGGCTGACAGTGGTGTTTCAGTTTCTCACACCAGAGACACACACTATTAAGTGTTGGATACTTGTCTCCCTTAAGTTCCCGCTGTGCTTCATAGAACGGCTTCAAAAAGCCCAGTGTGTCCGGTGCTATTTTTTCAATGCGCGCGCTCTCCCCTCATGCCTCCAGCTTTTCATGGAGCTCATGTTAAATGGCCTGTATAGAAGTCCGTACTGAACCGAATGTCTCCCATTTGCAGCAATGTTGTTGACAGAATGTCGCATCTTTTGCTTTTCACATAACCCACTGGCTCATTATTCTCATTATGCACATGGTCAAAAGTTTTTCACACCTCATACTTAGCTTTTTTTTGTCTGTGCAACCAAAACATAATCGTCAGAGGCCAGCCTAATAGAAATTTTCGCGCTAATCGAAACGCATCACCTGACCGCTCATTTGCCGCGCAACCCGGAGCACAAGCCCGAGCCCGTGTAAAATGATAGAAATTAAGACCGAACCCGTCGGGTCCCGGCAAAGATCTTCAGCTCTAAGCAGAACATTGCCCAGAGCATCACACTCCCTGCACTGGCTTGTCCTCATCCCACAGTGCATCCGGTTGCCATCACTTTCCCAGGTAAAAGGCACACACATACACAGCCATCCACTTGATGTAAAAGAAAATGGGACTCATCAGACCAGGCGGAACTTCCAGTTCTGATGCCCATTGTTGGGAATTTCGACGATGGACATGGGTCATTGTAGGCACTCTGATTGATCTGCTTCTCCCTCCTTAGACCACTGTTGGTAAATTGTCACCACTGCTGACCAGGAGCAATACACAAACCTTGCCGTTTCAGAGATACTCGGATCCATTCGCATTGCCATAACAATTTGGTCATTGTCAAAGTCGCGCAGATCTTTTTCTCAGATTACTGCCCATTTCACCTGCATCCCAACACATTGATTATGATAACTAATTGTTTGCTTACCATCTAATCTACCCAGACCTTAATATGTGGCCTTGTTAGAAGATGATCAACGATATTTGCTTCACCTGTGACTGGTCACATATAAACACTCAATGACCACTTTATTAAGTACACCTGTTCAACTGCTTGTTAACACGAATATCTAATTAGCCAATCCTATGGCAGCAACTCGATGCATTTAGGCATGTAGACAGTGTCAAGACGATCTGCTGAAGTGCTGAAGAATGAGAAGAAAGGTGATTTAAGTGATTTTGAATTGGACGTGGTTCTTGCTGCCAGACGGCCTGGTCTGACTATTTCAGAAACTACTGATCAACTGCGATTTTCATGTACAACCATCTCTAGGGTTTGCAGAGAATGGTCAGAAAAAGAGAAAATATCATGTGAGTGGCAGTTTTGTGGGCAAAAAATGTGTTGTTGATGGCAGAGGTCAGAGGAAAATGGACAGACTGGTTCGAGCTGATATAAAGGCAACAGTAACTCAAATAACCACTCGTTACAACCGAGCTTTGCAAAAGAGCATCTCTGAATGCACAACATGTCAAACCTTGAAGCAGATGGGCTAAGGCAGCAGAAGACCACACTGGATGACACTCCTGTCTGCTAAGAACAGGAAACTTGGGCAACAATTCGCACAGGCTCATCAATATTAGACAAAAGAAATTTGAAAGAAATGTTGCCCAGTCACGATTTCTGCTGCAAACTTCAGATAGTAGGGTCAGAATTTGGCGTAAACAATATAAAAGCATAGATACATCCTGCCTTTTATCAATGGTTTGTGCTGGTGGTTGTAGTCTTCTTCCCAGTCAGCTTGCCTTACATTTACAGCCTTGTAGTGTAATGGTGTGAGGGATATTTTCTTGGCACACTTTGTGCTCCTTAGTATCAATTGAGCATTGTTTAAATACTACAGCCTAACTGAGTATTGTTGTTGACCATGACCATCCCTTTATGACCACAGTGTGCCCATCATCTGATGGCTACTTCCAGCAGGATAATGTACCGTCACAAAGCTCAAATCATCTCAAACTGGATTCTTGAACTTAACAATGAGTTCACTATACTTAAATGACCTCCACAGTCATCAGATCACAATCCAATAAAGCACAATAGAGAATGTGGTAGAACAGGAGATCTGTTATCATGAGATGTTATCATGTCAATATAGACCAGAATCTCTGAGGAAAGTTTACAGTACCTTGTTGAATCTATGCCATGAAGAATTAAGGCAGTTTTGAAGGCTAGGAAGGCTTCTGTTGATCTAAAAATTGCTGAAATCATGTCACATTGCACATATAAGGACATAGTGTAAAACAACTAAAACGCATTCTATACATTTTTTGATTCATTAAAAAGTAAACCTAAAGTAACAACAGCTACTAAAACTAAAAGTTAAGTCAAATTGACAAGAGTAAATACTGAAATTAAAGACAATAGACTGTGATCATACATACCATAGCTGGGAACCACTAACCAATAGCTTCATGTGAATTATCAATAATTTTGGATGTGAGCATGTTTGGTTTCAACACATCAACATAATCGCGACTTCAGGGCATGTTCTGTTTTTACAGAGCTTTGCGTTTGAATGCAATTAGAATCAGGGCCCCGGGGACTGACAGTCACTTGATAATGCATATTTGTGTTGAGCATGACATTTTTCATGCACATGTTAAAAGCATCTTAGACATTCACAAAGTGTGATTGAGTGGTAATGGAATGAAAAGGTGTGACGGTTCTTCATGGTGCTCGTCAGCAAGCGTAGGTTGTGTTCTCACCTCCAGTGGAAGGTGGTGAATTTTCATTAGATGAGATCACAGATGAAAAGGCTCTCAAACACATAGTTCATTTACACAGGCATCAGACAATATTCTCTAATGGAGTCCTGAGGTGTCAGGCAGTTTGCTTACCCAGAGACTGACACATGTATATGCACACACTATAAGCTTTCTAAACTGCATAAAACATTCAAAATCAAGTTATACGCCGTACAACATTTCGAACATTCTAATATGCCAGCTCTAATACTGAGGACTTAAGCAGCACAAGCCTTCAACTCCAGTCTAAGTAACACATTTCAGCACCAAGGACAGCTCCTCTCATCTCAGGCATCTTTGCCACTTTGCAGATATAGCTTATAAGCAGTTTGAATTTAAATAAAATACATACATGTATACAAGAGAAACTGGCTTCTTACACACCAGTGATGCATCGAGCAGTACATCGATTACAAGCAAGTACCGTGAGCTGCAAATTTGTTTTACAGCCCTTTTTTAGTTGATTTGACAACATGAGTATCAGATGAAGCCATTTTCTTGGGTTCTGTTTACATTATGGCTTTGCGTAATGGCAAACTAATTATAATGTGTAATCACTATACGGTAGTTTCCTGTATTGTGAAACTTTGCTCGCCCATTACCTTTTTACTGAACCATTCAGAATTGGTTTGATTTTCAATTTCAGATTGATTGCATTTTTCACACAGCAAATTGTACTCTGTCATTATCCTAATAATGGCTAATTGCATTTTAAATATGCGATAGATTATAAATTCATATAATGAGGTCTGGCAGTTCATTTGCGCCATAAATCTTTGTCAAGGTAATTTGTGTTTGTAATAATACTTGAGCTTGTGGGCTACTAAATTAATTAAATTGATTGGGCCAAAACCATAAATCAAACTAATATATTTTCTAATTACAGGTTGTCACCTTTTGTGTTTCAGGTAGCTATTTGTCAAGTGGTTGTTAAAGTGGTTTGTGTGCACACGAATACTCAACGGGCTTTGAAAATTAATCAAAGGTAGTGATGGTCCCGCACAGTGCAGGCCGATTAGTGCTTCGAGTGTGTCGTTGTGAGCGTGCACACAAACAGGTTCGTTGTGCACTCTGTGAACAAATGGATATGACTATAAATTGATTTCCTACTGTTAATTGGTCAAATATCTAGCAGGGACGAGATGCACTTCCTCTAAAGATTGTGAGATCACTCATCCATTTACAGTTCGGGCTGCTCCACTGACCTGCTGTTATGTACCGGATGTGCGTTCATCTGAGAGCACTAGGACTCCGCTTGCTCCACCTAATCTGATTTGTGTAGCAGGATTGATTACAATGTAATGTCTGTTTCTCTGGGTTAATGTATTAATGTAGCCAGCTCTTTGACTGCCTCAGTGCCAGACAGACACTAGGGTATCGATTTATGCCTTTTCTTGTCTAATTACTAGGACGGAGAGCTACACGACAGGCTGTTAGGAAACCTTACCAAACTGCACTCAGCCAAGCTTGAAAATTACATCCATAAATGCAACTCTTCTTACTCTTTTGTTTTCAGTGCACAAGCCATAATGGCCTTGCAATAACGAGGTTTAGCAACACTAGGAGAAATTAAGACTCGTCGGTAGGTTTCCACCTCTATAATTGAGCTGCGGAGCGATCTGAATGAAGGTTGCAGTATAGAAACGATGATGCAACAAAGACTGTAACCATCTCTGCATCTCCTTCCATGACAATGCAAAATGGATTTCATTTAATTCTTTACCTTTTTTGCCCTCGCACAGCATAATAGCAGGAGACGGGACTAAAACGGGGTTTCAAATGAAGAGCTTATGTTTAGCAGGCGGAAGCTGAGGTAGCAGAGATAATATTTCCCAATATTGATCTTTCATGCTCTCATTCCAAACTCAGAAACGGACCTGAGGGATCAGAACACAATGTTAACAGAGTCATTAAACAGCAGCGAGATTGCATAGGTCAAGCCTGTGTGTTCGTTCCTCTGCTCAAATGGCCATGTATCACGGCTGATAATCCTCATAAAGTACCTATCCAAACTTCAGATTGCCCTTCACATCTGAAGGCTTCTGTTCTGTTCAGCAACTGTGTAGAGGAAAAAGTAACATAAGAGAGAGCAAGTAAGAAGAAATGGAGAGAGAGAGGACTGAAAAAGACAGAAACTTACAGTACCATGGAGAGAGAGAGACAAGAGATTAAGACCCTGTCTGCAGTGCCATCTAGTGGCCATGTGAATATTAAAAAACTGGGATCATGTGCTCTACAGAGCAGTACGATTCTCTTTCTTCCCTGCTATTCTTCCTTCCTTGCTTTTCCTCCAGCTGCATTGTTGAGACTTGTTGTGCAACTTGTCAAACTTCTACTCATTTTCTACCCAATTTCCCCTATGCCACTCTGAGGGATGGATGGGGCAAATCACAACAGACATGAAAGCACTCTCCCCTGTCCCTAGCCTTCTCCTCGGCAGGATTCCTGTGATTTCATCATCTACATGTTTCCACCAACCCTCCTGCGTTCGGATTATGCCTCTTCCCATCAGGGGACACCTGGGAACCGAGAACACGAGTTGGGAGATAAAGAAGGAAATAGAGCGAGAACAGACAGGGAGAGGCATGATTGCCACGGGAACAACAGGAAAAAACAGACGGTGGCATGGTGAGGAGGTGATAATGTCCGATGGCCTCTTGGTTCTCCTCAGATGCTGATAGACCCCAGAGCCTGTGGCAAGGCGCGTGATGCGTATCCCCTGGCACCGACTCACGGTGGCCCTCACTCGCTCTCTCCTTGGCAGCACCCAGAATCCTCCAGGATTAATCACACCCTGGTTGCATGGCATCTGTTGCCCCCAGCTTGGCCAACTGCACAGCATGACATGATTAAACGTCCCCAGGCATGGAGCTCGCGCGGCGGAGAGCGACTCTCCAGCCCCACCAGCCTCAGATTGCTCACTCAGGGCAGGGAAGGAGATACAGAGCAGCATAAGTCTCCATACTCCCTGATATCTACCTTGAGAACTTAAAAAGGAATGAGGAAAGGAGTGAGATCATATCAGAGTACTGCAGCTTGTGTTTGATCACTATACTATTTCTCTTTTTTTTCTCTCTTTATGCCTTTTTTCTTTTATTATCAGGATTTTGCTCTTTGCTTTTCCCCTCGTCTTTGTCTTGTTTAATTAAATCACACAGTGGAATGCACGACGCCTCTTTTGACCGTAATACTTTTGATTTAGACCTTTAGTTGGTGTTAGCACAGCCTACTAAGAAGCATAGGCTACAATATTCGTGCTCTTCTTTTATGGCTGCTTTTTAGTCTCCGTCTGCACTTCAAAAAGGGAATCAAAGCCGAGTAGCAGAGCAAGGTCATCTGCTACCATCTCGCATGACCCTCACACCGACATGGCATGAAAAGAATATTTGAAAAAACAAATTGAATAGTTAGTTCAAATATTTAAGTGATGCAATTATTTTGAATACAATCCTCAAATGGCTTCAATAAACTCTCATAATTAAGTTTTAGCTCTAAACTTTTTCCTGTTTTTCTATAGAAGCACAGTGACTGGAAGCATTTCTTCATTCTCCTGCTTATGGCTACAGAACCAGAGCACATATTAATAATTCAGCAAGTTTAAGTTCAGTTAAAATATGCATTCTAATTGGGATTAAGTGTAAGCACTCGACACTTAGTAGGTCTGCTGCCATTTTTTCCTACCCTGACACATTTGATAAACTTCATCCAGTTTTCTCATGTTGAAAAAATGTATCTTAACTGTACTTGTGATTTATAAAAAAACAAAAATAAAAATGTGATCAACAGGATTGTTTAATGACACATTTAAGTCATGCATGGTGCCAGGGGATAAAACTAAGTGGTTTTTGAGTAATTCAGACTTGCTCCTATGCAGATTTTGCTGTTCGGCTTCCAGACAGCAAGAATTGCCTTATAACAAATAACAATTTTCAATATCAAGCAGCATAACAGACAGATTTTGTACAGCTAAAGTAACTGAAAGTGGATGAGACTGAAAGCCTTGACACAATCAGGTTACAATGACCCACTCTTATGTTGAGAATAAGGTGAATTGCCTAATTTTCGTCAACATTAGAAGGAGGGTAAGAACAAATGAATGTTCATAAATCTGTTATAAATCCGGTTGCATACTTTTCCTGTCACAACTTGAATTCAAAATAGAACGAGACATAATAGATTGAGAAACTTGTGGACATGCATGTTTAATGGAAAAGGATTAGTATGAGACTCCACTGTCATGTCAGTGTGTAATGCATTCTCTTGCAGTGAGTGTCTGACTATTGGACTTCTTATTGATCAAAGAGCAGAGGGTCATAGGAATAAATAATATAGATCCTTATACTTTCTGTCTCCCTCTCTTGTTGCCTATCTCTGGTGTGATTGTAGAAGCAGAGCAGCAGCACGCACACACTTAAATGCATGAACGGATGTGCCCAAGGGTGGAAACGGAAGTCCACAATTACACTGTGATGAATGACAAGGTATTGAATGGTAACTTGCGCATTCAAGCACACGCACACACACACACACACACACACACACACATTTACCTTGGCATGGTAGGTGTGGAGTGATGGTTAGTCTTTCTGGAGTGGTCTAGAAGCTTTGATCCTTCTGTCATCAGTACATTTTTCTTCTCACGGCTCGCTGAAATAATACATAGCAGGCAGAACACCACAGCAACTGTGCTTTGTTGCCATGGCAATCACGAAGAAACTAATTATTACCTGGCGGGGTGGAGATAAGGCTTAGGAACAGAGAGAGAAAGAGAGAGTGTGTGCATGTGTTTGAGAGGCACAGAGAAGTGATAGAATGTAAGCGAAAGAAAATGAGCAGATATAGAGGCGGCCAAGCAGAGGATGAGAACAGTATACAAAGAATCACTCATATCCGAATGGAAAGGCTTCCTTGAAAGATTAAGGCAGCCCACTGCCTGCAGGGCACAATGCCTCTGGCCTTGCCTCACCTGCTGAGAGAACACACCAGCAGATCAAGAGGAGCTGTAGACTCATGCTAAAGAGCTAAACGGAAATGTGAGAGTGGGGGAACTGAGAGAGAGAGGCTACACTTAAAGTTTCATCCATGGGCTCATAAAAAAAAAAAAACACCAGTCTATCAAAAGAAGCGCATGGTCAATCTTTTGTTATAGTAGTTGACACTGAAGTTCATTCAAGTACACAGTTTTTGCTCCCCCACCTACATAAAGACATCAGTGAATTGCACTATACTACAGTAAATATCAGCAGTCTTGAAATGCCACTTGTCTAATCAAATTAAAGGACCCAAACTAACTAATGAGTAATTGACTAAGGACACACTTGATATGTATTTGTGTTCTTGTAATGACTGTCTTTTGCATATGTACGTAAAGTTCTCGAGAATAGGCTGTCTTATCTGTCATCGAAGGTCCTAACGAACACCTCATTTGCTTAATTTACCCCATATGTGCCTTTAACCTTTTTAAACCATTTCTTTAGCTTCAATTTCAATATTTTTTTTTTCCATTATTGAACCAGTTGAAATATGTTATTTTTTGTATTGCAAACCTAATACATCTTCAGAAATAGTTACTATTTCTATCTTTTAACGTGAATGTTTTCATTATCGTTCCACTTGTAGGATGGTAATTTCCTGTTTGTATTTCAAACCCAATGCAACTAATGCAAATGGTCCACTATGTAAAAGTGACGTGCAGGCCAAGTGTGTAACACACACTCAGAATTCATCCTCTGCATTTAACCCATCCAAGTTTTTTTACCTAATTAAATTTTATATTTTAATAATAAAAATAAATAGTCTGACTCGGAACTGCTCATAGTGGTATACATTTATCTTCCTTAAATAACCGTACGACTCATTCAGAGTAGCAGGAAAGGCTCCGTTTTGAACAAATGTTTAATGTTAACTGACTCCATACCCAGTAGTCTGGTGCCAATAAACATTGATAAATCTGTATAATATATTATAATTAAATAGTTTCATTTGTCAAACTGAAGTGGCAAAACTGTTGCCCTGCCTTCACATTCTGACTGTGCCAATCATATGGCAGCCATTTTGTTGTCGACAGGCAGTGTGAAGAGTGCCAGCGCAGGGCAGACAGGCCTTAAAAGTCTCGACCTGTAATAGAGCGGACCACAGAGCGTGGCAGAAGGAGACTGGCGTCCATTTTGGGGGGAATTGGGGAGTAATCCGCAGGCACTCAGAACAATAAGCGCCCATGACCAGCATGATGGAGTCGATATCCAGTCCTCTGAGCTCATAAGCCCACAGACGCCAGTCCACTGTGCACCGGAGCACAGAGCGAATCTCCCAAAGCATACAGGCTGCTCTCATACTCTGTCTCATACTGATACAGACACACACAGATACGCCACATGGTCAGTGAAGGGAAAAGATTTGTACACATTCTGAAACTTATTTGAACAGCCTGCACACAAACAAAACCAAGATGTAAGAATAAAATAAAAAAAATATTCAAGTTTTTTTTTTTCACAATGTAGGCTAGTGTGATTCATTTTGCACTTGAAAATCAAAAGGCATAATAATTCACCTCAAATTACTGGCATTTTAATATAGATGATCATGAAAAATCATTTAAAATATGTAAATGTAATTAAATTAAATTAATATTTCCCGCATTTTTGATCAAATAAATGCAGCCTTGGTGAGAGACTTTCAAAAACATTTTTAAAAAATCTTGCTGATTTTTGAATGGTACTGTATGAAAGTTTGGCATATAAGGAACAGACTTATTTACTGATTTATCCACCCTAGCTCTCCATGAGAGAGGTTAATGTCAAATTTGCAAACAGATTGTGCTTTTGAGATCCAATTCACAAAATAAGTCGGAATGATTCATTCATAAATCACACTGATTCTATTCTCTAGTTACATAAACATTTGGAACAACAAGAGGGTGAGTAAATGATGACAGAGTTTTCATTTTCAGGTGAAAATGCCATTAAAATTGGATCTAAAATGCTTACATGATCTTAGATGAGGATCAGTTGTTGAAGGATCCATTAAGCAGAATCTGTGCTCGTCTGTGTGCATATTTCTTCTGTAAAGAGAGGGAAATCAGCTCTAAGATTGCACAGCTATTAAACTTTTAAAAAGACTGTCATTGAGGATGTTTTATACATGAAGCATTTACAGCTGTAAACCTCGACCCTAGGTATGGCACTTATCAGAGAGCATAAATCACTCATTTCAGATTAAGTAATGTGGCACCTGATACTGATGAGCCAGACAGGCCAGCATGACAGCTGCTCTTCTTCACCACAGGGCAGCTACTTCCCTTCAAATGTGTAAAGCTGTCTGTAATGACAGGAAAGAAGTGAACTTATTCCGGTAATGTGTCCGAGAAGTGCACTGATGAAAAGATTTCTTTGCTCAGGGTCTGAAGCCGCACAAAGGAACAAGAGACGGCGAGAGTAAAATGGGTGCTTTCGTCGGCGCTATTTGCCCACCGTATCAAACGGCACCAGACAGGTTTTACACTCTCTGTATAAATTAACCTCCATTGAAAATGAGTTTGCTACTTATGCATGTAGCTATCCAAATTCAATTTTCTGTGGATAATTCTAATGTGGTGCAAGCGTAGTGAGAATACATTTGCATGCATACACAAGGAGAGGAGAAAGACCTGAATTGAGAACTCCAGTCGAGCTTATTACCCTCATGCCAAGAATGTGCCGGCTAGCAATTAATCATATTTTCACTTCGGGTTAGAATACTGATTTTGATCTTTTGAGGTGGGGTGGGGGGGACTTTTATTTTCAGAACAGAAAATTCCCACTGTCAAGATAATGGCAGAAAATGTAGTATCTACCTGCACCTGTACACATGTCCACATGGTCTCACGACTGGTGAGATAAAGGCTAATTGGCTTGTCTCGAACACTCCCTCATTGGCTCCGTGTGACATAGATGTCAATGGTGGAGGGAAATAAGTGAGAAACAATGATCCTGCCCTGTTTCTTGGGCTGTGTTAATATTAGACCCAGAGTTGCCAAGTCTGCGCATTGTATGCGAATTTGGGCTTGTTTTTTTTAAGAAATTGCTGGGTTTTTTTCGTTTTTTTTTTTCATTATTTCCACAATACAGCTTGCGTATTTGGGATTGTTAGTGGTTGGCTACGTTACTGAACTTTTTTTTACAGTCTTACAAAAAGTACTTATTTTGCTTATTTCTTATTTTGACATCTGAAGTAGATTCAGCATCTTTATGTCATTACAAGCGGCTTTTGATGCAACAGAAATGCAAGAAATTACATAAATAATAATATTATTCATAGCCATCAATGCACATGCATTATATTTGTAAATAATATTAGAAAACTAGGGGAAATAGAGTTTGTGTCTAATGAGTTTTGAGGACCATAAAATCCACATTTTTCCCCATATGTTTTTTGTCATTTGGTCCTTGAATAATGTGCAGGAGTTGGAGGACTTTTTGACAGGGACAAGAAACGGTTCACAGAATGAAAACGAACAACTTTTTGGCAGAACATAATAGAAAACTGGAACAAAATTCCTTTCAATCATTCGTTATTTTTAAATAAGTAAGCCCTAATTAATAAAGTTGTTATTTTGTTCTGATAAATTGTCAATGACATATATCAAAGAAGCAAACATATATTTTTTGTACTGTAAACATTCCACTTCTGTTTGTTGATTGCTTTTATTGCCCACTTGAATGCATGAGAGAAGGCGTTTATCTATTTTTCTGTGTATACTTCAATTGAAGGCACACCGGTTGGCACCCTCTGCAGACACCACCCCACATAGTTTGGGTTTGTTTTGTCCGACCAGTTCGCTTATTTCTCTAGCGGAACTTGGAAACACTGATTAGACCTTGAATGAAGTCTGTGCATGTGCGAGTGTGTTCGATTCTGGTGTATCCTTCAATGAATAGACAATGAATAGACTGTGATAATCACTGTGTCAAGCAGATGGGCTTAGCTGTAATTAAAATGTTCAATTTCAAACGCGATAAGCATTGTGTTTTAATGGAAACTCTGAGGATCTCAGCATTTATAAATGATTCTCTCGGGGAGGATCTAATGTGTTCACATTAGGTCATTATTACAATTACAGTTTCATGTCTAGCATGTTCTTTGCACTCTTTAGTTGGTTGGAAGTCTACTGTACCTACTGTAATTTTCTAAATATGGCTCTTATTTCCACTAACTATTTCTAGCAGTATAATTATGGGGAGGAAGTTAAACTAATTTATTTGGCATACAATAATGGTGGCATTAGCTGGTATGCATGTAGTAATGGATTTTTATTGTTGTTCAATACTGTACTGATGTGTTAAAAAAAAACTTAAATGTTTGTCAAAAGAATAGGATGCACTGATATTACATTTCCGGCCAATAAGACAATAATTATTTCATGTTACGGCTGATTGATAATAAATGGTTGATATTAAAATTCTATACTAACTAAAAAATTGCAAAATTAAATAAAGCACTTAAATATCTAATATCAGTCAATACTGTGTACTAATTTTGGCCAGTAACCACTATTATATGGATGTATCATGCATTTCTAAATAGAATATCTGCTTCATTATCATTCAACGTACTAATCAATAATCAACATTTGAGCGTGTTATTTATTTTTCTCCTCTATTTTGATTCCCGTGTATGCATGTTTCTGCTAAATCTGTGTAGCAACTGCGAAACACAGTGAATAAAAAAAACACATCAAAGCAGCAAATAAGTACATAAAGTTGCTCTAGACCCACTGCACCCATCTTGTATTTGAAAATGTCCAACTATATCTCAGAGTGACCCTTTCAAAACATCACTGGTAACAAATTTGGTAGGAGGAAGAACAAACCACGTTCAATATGCGCTTTTTTCTTTCCTTTCTTTTCTATTTTCACGTCCTCCATCACTGCATCCCGAAATCCCTCTCCACATTTCCACAAGCCTTGTACATTTGATCACAACAGAGGTCAGATTGGTCTAAACTTTAGATTTCCCTTTGAAGCCTGCTGTTTTGCACTCTCTCTACGAGTTCTGGATGAATTATACATGTCTCTATGCTGTCATAATTAAGCTTTAACACACCTTTCATTTTATCTTTTTCAGTTGAAAAGTTTCACTTGGTTTCACTTTGGTGTCTCTGTCTCTTTATATACAACCTAATTTAAAATCCTAATTTTCTGTTCACTTCTGACTTTGTTTGTTTGTTGTTGTGCCTCCCAGACAAAAAAAGTTATTCATTTTCTCTATGCTCATTAATAAACCAAGTATAATTTTAGAATTATATTATAGTGAAATAAAATCAACTAAAACCAATTTCCCACTGTTTATCCTTTACATCAGAAGGAGTTAATGAGCTAAACCTTCGTGTGGAGACCAGGACTTGAAATATACATTGTAAACCAGCCCCACTGGCTTGAATCTATTGCTTAAAGTTGTGAAACCAGGGCGAGTCAAATATCAAATCGAGGAGTCACCCTCTATGAAATTAGCTTGGAATGAAAGTGTTATTGTCCATGACAGGCAATCATGTTTAGCTCTGTGGGAGACTTAGATGAGGATGACTTCAGCTTTGATCGTTTATTTTTTTTTTCCTCTGTTCTTTTTCTTTTTCTTCCTCTTCTACTCTGACTGTGTTCAGCATAAAAGGCATGCTCTTGTGAGATGGTGTAGGTGGACAGCTTTGCTTTTTTGAAGGTCTCTGAGAAAAGGTCTCTCACTTCGGTGCTACAACATAAAAACGTGCCATACTGCTCAAGCTTAATGGAGTTCTTAGAAAATCTGAAATAAATTAAATTACAGATTTTAAACTAAAGCTCAGTTGACTCACATCCGGGTTATTTTAGTTCCCCAGGGGAAAGAAAGCTGGTTTATACGCACTTCATTCATATTGAGCTTTTTAAATCTTAAAGCACCTTGTTTTAACAAAAATTTAAAACTTGTTCACACTAGTAATGCAGAATCTATTGCAATGACTGTAATTTATTAATTAATTATATTAATTAAAGGGCACCTATTATGACTCTTTTCACATGATGTAAAATAAGTCAATGATGTCCCCAGAGTATGTATGTGAAGTTTTAACTCAAAATACCCAACAGATAATTTTTTACAGCATGTTTAAATTGTCATTTTTTGGGGCTCAGAAAAACGCGCTGTTTTAGTG
>JAPMNU011368626.1:0-18048 GCA_029874995.1 Alburnus alburnus
GACATGGACATCTTGGATGACATGGGGGTGAGTAAATTATCAGCAAAAGTTTTTTTAAAAGTGAACTTCTCCTTTAACAATATGCAGTGACATTCTTCCATAGGCCTGTGTCCTACTCCAGTGGTCAGCTCCTACAATGGGCACTCAGTGGCCCTTGTCTATGCTGTTCATGAACCGCACTGCTTCAGCAAGTTTAGGTAATGTAATCTTTGATTGATTTTCCTCCCTCTTTTCAATAAAGTTTTAGCTGTGCTTCGAGGCGCAAACAGCAAGATGAAAAACTTTGCCTTGGCCACCTGCCTAATTACCTGTGTGCTTACCAGGTGATTTTTGTTTGTTTGTTTTAGGGGTTGACAGTTAATTTCACAATATACAGCTTTTAAATAATTCTGAAGTTTGGGGAGATTTCCTACACCCAGTGTATTTGGAGATGGTGGGATTTATCGTCCTCCGCCAGTGTTTAAGGTTGCGTTTCCTTAAGCTGGCTCTAAACGATACGCATTAAACAAAAAGTTTCTCTGTAACCGTACCTCACCGATCAGGGCTGATGTTCCGATCCAAGTGCATTGGACACGCTCGCATGTGCGAGACCTTGAGCAGCACTCAGACTTGTGCCAGACTGGAATCTATTTCCACAACCAGAAGGTTCCAAAGCCCTTTGGGAGGAGCAGCAAACCCAAGCCTGTGCTGCTAGCTGCAGTCTGCTTCCCAGCCAGTCCCCCTGAGGCTCCTAATCATAGCTGCAAACCCAGGAATCAGGGTCAGTGAATGCAAAGCAGAATTTAACCGAACGAAACCCACAGCACCCCGGCAATCACATTCATTGCAGACCGACTCCTTTCTTTGCTGAGAGTCCCAGTATGCCTTGTTATAGGCCCAGTCTGCTTTGCATATATTTATGTAAACATAAAACCACTGTTGCGTTTTGAGACACAGCGATATTGAGATTTAGATGTCTCTCCATTCATCCACTGATGCAGACCCATGTCCCATCCAATCGGAAGATGTCAACATATTTAAAGAATAAAATGCTGCCGTGCAGATGTTTTATTTTTTTAATTTCTTTGATCACAAAATGTCTGTTGCATATAACATTGACAAACACTTGAGTTTGTGTAATCAGAGAGTTTTGCTGGCTCTGTGATTACCAACAGTGCTTGGTGCCCGAGTTCATTATAACCCTGTCTCCTGCTCATTCTGATGTCAATTAAAAAGGCTTTTTTATACGTCTTTCCTCATCAATCAACATAGGGATTACATTAGCGTTCAGTCCATGCCATGCAACTCCATTCCAGATGATTTCCTCCCAATCTATCATGACAGGATCCACCAAGGTTTCCACTTTAAAGCTTTGGGTATTGGATGCAATTTACAACATTTCCTGCTGGGACACAGGCCCTTCCTGGGACTTCATGAGGAAGCAATTAGATACAAACCGATGTAAATACAGCCATAACAATGACTTAGGCTTGAAGGTATTGCTTTGAGGGAAGAAGGTAAACACAGTTGAATTAGATTAGGGTTATTAGGGCCTACCTTGATTTTAAAGAGGGAAATAATTCAATAAAACAAAACACAAAGGAAGCCGTCATTCATCGAACTTGTCATTTAAGTTCAAAATCAGCTTGTTCAAATTTGCATCGCATTGGTTAAAGCTTTCTAGTGGTCAATGTAAAACTTGATAGTGAAATCGAGCACTAACAAAAAGTTTTTTTCTTTTATTTCCTCAAAGAAGACGGAAAAGATGTTGATACTGTAATTAAGGCAACATGCTAGCCAGAATGTCACTTAATATACGTAAATAGCCTGTCTTGTTAAATGTTGCTAAAATAATTTGTTGCTAAATTAAATTAATATATTAAATGTTTATAAATACATACAAATGAACTTTCTTGTTAACCTATGTTATTTTCTTCAAATAATGCTTTTTAAAAAAAAAAAAATGAATGGATACGTTGAAATATTGAGGATCTTTTCATCAAAACACTGAAAAAAAGAGAAAAAAGAAGAAAAATGAACACTGCTGGAGGAGGAAACGACGGAGAAGTGCAGTTGCTCGAACACGTGTTTGCTTTAACACTCGATGTGTGCCGTTTCATTGAAGTTGTTGTGGAGAGCTTAGGGGAAACTTTCATTTGCAAAAAATGAGATCAAAACTCATCAGATCAATCAGCCACATCGAGCAACACACGAACCCTGCTGTGGACGCAATGTCATGCACTAATGTCCTAAATGGCCACCAGCGCACAATGACACACAAACACCAGCTCACCCCATAGAGTGTTTTTCTCCCAGGCAGAGACTACATTTGAGCGACTACACTCAGGACAACCTTGCCTCGTAGAGTGACATGTTAAGTCAGACTTTTTCCAGAACAATGGGAGCTCGACACTCGACAGCCCAATGTACCATTCTACTAATTTACCGTGTCCATGGCAACCAAGTGTTATTGCGCAGCAGGTTACAAACTAAAAATATGTGGTGCAGCTGAAAGCTCTTGGGATGAAAATGTGTAAAGAATAAGTAGAGCAACAATGAAAAAGGAAAAAGGACACTGTGAGGTTAACGTCTGCTTTTTCTACAACACAGACCTTCACCCTCTATCACAAGTACAAATCAATTCATGCCCTGAACTCAACCCAGGGTTTACTGATTCCAGTGAAAGTAAATGAGGTCATGGCCATGATATCTCTTTTTTTTGGTCATTTTATGCCCTATTACTTTGCCAATGTTTCTGGATGCTTGGATATACTTCTAGTACAGTATAATTGTTTATATGACCAAACCAAACTGTATAAATTTTTTTTTTAAACACGTGATGTAAATGAACACAATTAATAATGCCCCCTAACATGTAACAAATGTCCCCTAACATATATAAATTCCTATAGAAGTTGTGTTCCTATTATTAAGCAATTCAAGTTTCACCGTCATTGTTTGTATCAATCTGCTTATGTCTGTTCATTAACGGCGAAGATTTTCCACTGACGCTTTCTGCAGGTTACATAGTCAATACAGTAGGTGTGTCTTTTAATCATCCACTCCACCAGTTTGTTCAAAAGCTGATTCATTCATTAACAAAACTATAAGCAAGTACCTCATTAAATCATTATTTCAAATGACTCGACCAAAAACGGATTTATTCAGGAACAAACAAGTTACTGTCTATAAATGTATCATTGAATTGACCATTGAATCTCATTTAACTGATTTGTTCAACTACATTGATTATAAAACGAGTTATTGAATCATTCATTCAACTGATTGTAAGTGTCTGAAATGGAGGTTATCCAATATTAACTTCTTGTTTAATAAACTGATGAATAAAAGCAATGTCACACAATTTTGTCTGCTTGATTAGTTAATTGGCATATTATGTCATTTTAAAGTGCCCCTGTGGTAACAATCAAGCTTTTAATGTTGTTTGTATATCTATGTGGTGTTTTTCATATGCTATAAGACAGACCATGTGCAAATTCACAAGTCAACACAATTGCTGAGTATTTTCTCCTTACAACTGCAGTGAACCAGTGTGTGATCGCCAACGAGTGGATCTCTGAGCTGGTGTGAGTGGAGGCGGAGCTAATTTGCATATTCACAGAACCGCGTATACCAAATGAGGCAAGGGTGTAGAGTTACATTCAAGCTATTTTAAGGCAAAGAAAAAAAGTTTAAATATGTAATTTTGGTAATCAATGATGAGTTTTAAAGGGGTCATCGGATGCCCATTTTCTACAAGTTGGTATGATTCTTTAGGGTCTTCATGTAAAGTTTGTAACATACTTCATAATTCCTCAATGGTTGTGTAAAACAATGCCCTTTTTACCTCCTCAAAAACAGCTCTGTTCACAGCAACCCGTTTCAGTGCATGTCTCTTTAAATGATAATGAGCTTTGCTCACCCCACCCCTGTCTTCCGTGGGGGGTGTCGACAAAAGACATGTAAAGTGATGCCTTGGCAAACTGCCTTGGCAGACAGTATACAAATGGTTGAGGGCAGAAATATGCTAATACGGGACAGTCTGTCAGTGGTAGTGGGCGGAGCATAGGCACTATGACATCATATTGCTCAGAAAATCCAAACAGCTTAATTATTAAGAGTGTTTAGGCTTTTTGAGGATTTAAAAAAAAAGGGAGTGAATGGATTTTTTTCATTGTATTTTTCACTGCAAAGACACGTTTATATGCAAACACCATATAAATGTGAATTTTGCTTCTGAAGACCACTTTAAGGGCTATAATTATTGACTACAGGGGGACTTTAATAAACTCAAAATAAGGGACTGACAGCCTTAATTTTAACTGCAAAATGCACTATATAAAATACACGTGTTGCCCATGTTAATATAGAGCTAATAGACATATCCTGTCATTGCGAGCTGGGAGAGGGTGAGAATGCCACGTTTAACATAGCTCAGAGGAAGCTATCCTGTGGTGAAGATGTGCATATCTGCACGTTGCCTCACTCATACCTTTAATGTGTGTTGTACCCTTGGGCCACTTGTGTGAAATTTAACTTAATGAGAACATATTGTCGCGAAGAGATACAGGAGTAAATTCCACTTGACTTTTTAAACTCGGGTGAACTCCAGGTAACCTCTAGAAGTTGAACGCATATGAAGAGACATTTTTCACAAATTCTGGCTGTCAGAAACCAGAAAGTCTCAAGAAGATGTAAACCTCACACTTGACAATACAAACATCTAACTTCAAGGTGGTATTTTATGGATGTTTTTGAGGGTCATTTACATGAAGCATTTTTTTTACCCTCAAACTACTTGGGCTGAAGGAGAGAATGAGAAAGACTCGAAGTGAGTGAGACAAACCACACATGCCTCTCCATAAAAGAGTAAAAACTTCCTGTTACCCTGACATTTGAAGGGCCTGCTCCCTCAGAGGATTTAACTGATACCTATTTTCTGTCAGAGTCTCACCAGAAAGAGTAACTGAGCACCCCCCGCCCAACCCGCATCTATATTTAGATCTCGCTCTCCACAGTAAAACACACATGCCAGAATCACACATTATTAGCAACAGCCTCCTGCTGTTTAGCTCTATGACTAGCAGATTGGATGTTTGCGAGAAGTACCCACTCATTAGCAAGTGATGGAGCGGAGGGTTAGATGTGCAACTTTGCACTCAACTTCAAGATTCTGTCAGATGCTGCAACATGTTTTTTTTTTTTTTAATAAATCCGAGACAACCTAATTAATCATATCCACTTTTGTCAGCTTTAGAGCATGGCGTATGACAGCACTGGTTGTTAAAGTTAATACAGGGGAGACTTTCTTGGGCTAGTTGTTACATGGAGAAGCTGTCGCAGTAACTAAGGTTTTGAGCTTGTTTTCTCTGTTAGTTTTAAATAAAATAAAAATATTCATATTTCAAGATGGGGCATGTTGTCACATTGATATGGGGGTGCAAGAGCTTTATGTTTTAATTTTACACAATTCATATAATTTTGAATCAGAAATGATGGAATGACAGATTTAATCTTCAGTAGAAGGTGCTTGTAAACCAGTTTTTGTGCATGCTATGAATTTTTGCGTATGCTAAATTGACTATATCCTTTTCCCCTGGGAGCCAAAGAAATAATTTAGTACCTTTTCCTTCACAGTAAAAACTTAAATGTATCAGAAACTGACTTTTTTGGAGTAAAAAGTGTGATATTTCTGACATTTCCTTGTAACATATCAAATAAATGGATCAACCGTAATGTAAACGACTTATGTAATTTTATATCATTATAAAATCATGTTAAACTATCATTATTATTATTTGAACAAATAACAATGAGTATAAACCCCATGATTGGCAGCCATGCAGCGTCCAGATTTGCTGTGACAGTGGTTCTTATCGAGACACCCCAGACAGCTCTTAGTATTATAAAAGTGATCTAAATCAAACAGATTGACAGTGAAAGCTCCTTGATTGCATTACATGATATGACCCTCTTGAGCGCATGCTGGGCTGCTATAGTGCTAATCAGATGCTACACAGTTTAGTCCTTGTAGCTGAACTGTTAACGAATAAAATCCTTTTTCTGCCAGGCACCAAGCACAAGGAATGAGGTGCTACTGTCAACATGGACACCCTGTTTTATGGTGACAGAATTAAATTTAAAATTTAAAATGAAATTTTGTATGATATTTTTTTGCTTTGTGTTTGCATGTATGTGCCTGGATGTTTGGTTCATTTTCATAACTCTCTTTTCAAAACTTCTGTATTCCTCGTGCATATACATTTACTCTATATTAAAAAAATGCCCTATACTCGTTATGAATTTTATCAGAAAACATATAATTACATTTTTTTTTATATTGTCATTGAAGATGTTATCATCTAAAAGACGGTTATTAAATTTCCAATAACCACGTTACTTCGGACTCTCATCATTACAGCCTAATTTTAAAATGATTTGTTTGTGATCAGAAAGGGGGGAAAACGAATGAGAAGCACCTTTAACAAATTGCAGGGCTGATGATGAAACCAGAAAGAAATCAATTTCAAAGATCTTTTACCATTTGACCAAATAAAGTCTTGTGTGTCAGGATGAAAAAAGAAAAACGCCAAGGATCTGTGAGGGAGAGAGAAGAACATATTGATAAAACATTATTAGAATTATGATTAATATTGAGACCTTCATTGCTTCTAGGAGGAAATCTGTGTGTTATCTAAACATTCATTAAAATCACTGCCTAAAATTAGAACGAAGCGGAGCGCGGGTATTTATTATGCAATTCTGTCAATTTACAAGTATTTTGAGAAAATAATATTTTGTTAGCAGAGAGGGAATTACAGCCATATAGATTGCAAATAATAAAAGTTGAGTTATCTTGCTTTAGCGACATAATAATCCATCAAAAAAATAGCTTTCCTCTTTACCATATCACGCATACCTCTTACATTTAAGGACATAACAGAGAATGAATTAAACTTGAAATCCATAACAAGTAAAAAAAGAAAGGATAAAGTATGTACCAACGACTGAAGAAACTGTATGGAAACTTTACTTGGATACTTGGAAGGAATGATATACAACCAACTGAGGTCATAGAACAAACAAAATGACCTATAATAATCATGAACCTATCACTTCTTAAAAAAAATTCTTTATAAAGAAAATAACTGGCAAAATGTGCAAAGATATTAATCAGTACTAACAAAAATCAAAACATATAAGACTTAACAAGAGTCAAGTCTAGAAATAAGCATTGAAGATTGGAACATTGATAAATCAGTCTCTGGCCAAATATGAGGCACTAATTTACCAGGGTAATCAGCTAAAACAAAATAGCTGAATACCACCTCAACCCGGAGAGAACAGAAGAATGCAATACTACTTCACATTGGTGAAATCAAATCTCCTTCCGTCAATCAGAGCTAACGATCCACGGAAAGAAGCCTTTTTCCCTTCATCTCGGGCCTTCTTGACCAAGGGCCAAAGTTTTTCTCTTACCACCCAGCCCTCTGGGAACAAGGCCTCAGTGAGTCGCATCTTGTTGTCGTGGAGGACCTTACAACCTCTGGCAGCTTGCCGGACAGCATCTCGGTAACGACGAAGAGCAAACAGGATAAATATAGATCTGTATGTACCATCATGGGCGATACCCACTGCATCCTACATCCTCTCGCTGATGCCAGGTACCACCATGCCAAGGATATTGATTACAACACGACGGGCATCCTCTCCATCCTTTTCCTGTACCCTGTGCAACTGTACCGCCTGCAATCTCCAACCTCTTCTTTCAAAGTTGTGTTCACCTGTTTAAGATCCTGGATCTCAGCAGACACGACTTTCAATGCCTCCTTGTGAGTAGTCACCTCAGTAACAAGCTGGTGTACGGTCAAAGACAAACTTTCAATTTGCTTTGCGGTAACGGCAGTTGTCTTGTCAATTGTTGAAATTTTTGAGAACATCTCATCACGAAATTTGCGAATGGCCACCAAAATTTCAGCGGATGTGTCATAACATTCACTGTACTCATGCTTAGACTTTTTCAGACTGGGCTTTATGGGGTTGTCAGAAAGAAGAGTAGCAAGGAGATCACAAAGTTTGGGTTGAGAGTCAAACCATTTATTCGTTGTCTCTTCCATCTTCGATGCGTTTTGGTTCTCGGATGTAAAGGTAGCTTCCAGGGTAATGTTACATGCACTTTGAACAGGATCCATCTTTGACTATAACTGGAGCTTGTTGGTTTTCTTCAGCCCATAAATTCGTCTCAAAGTGAGAGATTAATCATCAAAATTCGTATAAAACGTGAGCTATGTTGGTTGTAATATCATCCAGCCTAAAACTTTCCCGACGACACTTCATAAACACCGCCATCTAGGCCGAACCACCCATAGACATAATAAATACATAGACGCCCTATTGGCCGCTAGATCGTACGTCAACGCCGCCACCATATTGCGCCATAACTTTCCCATATCTCTCATAACAGGAATTGAGAAAAATGCCTTCTTCGTGTGCTGCTTGGGGCTGTACAAATCACCGCATGATTGAAAACAGGTCTCAGGGAATTACCTTTCACAAGTGAGACTTGTTTCTGGTTGTATTTGGTCATTATATAATTAGTAATGGTAACGTTAGTTGGCCACCGGAGTCAGTCAGACTAATATTGCTAGCGATGTCGCTAGTTAACTTAGCTGTGAAAGTTGAGATATGAGTTGACATGATTTATATTATAGTTTTAGCTAATATTATATTTTATATTATGAAATGTAATTTTCCTGAAAATCGAAATATTCATCTATATTTCTATATTCATCAATGTTATGGACTGCATGCAACCAACAAGGTAACAGGCTTTGATTCCCAGAAGATGAAGGTGTCTTTGGCTGCACAGACACTAAGTCGCTCAGTTGCTGTAGCTCTGCGCACATTGAGAGAATTTGGCTATTCACAGTTTAAACACTGTGAAGCAATGGCTGAATTCATAGAGGTAATACTATGCAAAAATTGTGATGAATCAAATGCTTTCTCTTAATGCAAACATTTGCTTTTAGATGATTGACAGGCTATTTGACATAATGAAAAGCCGCAATCCACGTGCCAAAGGGTTCAAAAATCCCCTGGGCTCTTGGAATTGGAGTGATAGAGTGGAGTTCTTGTTGAGAGCCAGGGAATATTTGATCGGTTTGGTGATGAAAGATGGCACAACCTTTCATCAATCAAAGAGGTTATTTAAAATGGTCAAGCTTTTGTTCATGTGAAGAGTTCACAAGTTCATGACATCATCAAGTTCATAAGAGCCCTTGTTCTGATATTTTCACTGTCTCTTTTTGTTTCTATTGGAATTCTTCTATGTTCAGTATTTTTTTTCAGTTCTTTCAGGTGGGAAATTGGTATGTATGCACCATGTTCATATTTTTAAGCCTTTCCAGTTCTATTCTAAAATTGTTCTTCGTTGGCTTAATGCCCTAGAGGTAAATCATTTACTTAAAGGTTCCTAACCCTGACACTAATTTATATTCTTAAAGGGATGGTTCGGAGTAATTTCAACCTAGGGTACTTTGCACCATGACCTCGAGTCAAACACCCCCCCAGAAGCTTTTTTTCCCTTGGTCGAACATTATTAAAGTTAGAGCTTATTTAGAGGTATCAGCCGAATGGCTTAGAGCAGGCGCTAATGCATCCTATGATGTATCTCGTAAATTACCCCACTAATAATGCCCGGAATGGTACCAAACTTCTATAGTAGTACAAATAGGTTCTGTACTCATAAAACGAGGAGTTTATTTAAATAACACTTGCCTGATGGATCATGCTACCGCCAATCCGGACGTCGAGGTCACCGTAGTTTGGGAAAAGCCGTACTGCATGCCATCCAACATTACAATGTAATTTAAGAATATAAATTTTTTAACATTAGGCTTAAAAAAATATATAACAACTTTTAATTTAAGTGAACTTAAACAATCTTCACATAAACCTATAATAAATGTTTACCTTTGCCCTTCCTGTCTAACAGGTAGGACATGTACAGAAATTGAATAAAGTTATCAAACACTCTGCACGGCATAAATTATAAATTAAATATAGATTAATCCTTATTAAAGCTACAAAATTTCTTTAGTCAATAGCGTAATTGAGTAATTTTCTCTGGTCTCTTTGTTCTGTGATTAACTTTACTGACAGAAAGCTTTATTGGCTGCTGTCCCTTTAAAACCAGCCGCTGCTGCACATGCGCCTCATTCTCTCACAACTCTTTGCGTTCATTTAAGACATTTAAGACATTTTGGCATAATTGTGTGTGTAATTGTTCGTTCAAGCTCGAAAGCACGTTTTCTGGCGCGTTGTCTGCGCGCACGATACCAGCGTGTCTTTCTCTGTGTGTGTGTGTGTGTGTGTGTGTGCGCGCGCGCGCGCGTGTGTCACATAGACAGGACATTCACAGGCAGCGCGTATAAAAGCATTTGCATGAATAAGAGCGGGATCATAATGTAACACTACCCAAAAGATGACAAAAATAACGGATGCTGCATTTTTCGTTAAATATTTTAACGCGTTAATCTGTACAAAAATGAATCGCATGCGTTAACGCATTAATGTTGAAAGCCCATATATATATATATATATATATAAATATATATTTATATATATATATATATATATAATCATATATAATAAAAGTTTTTTAAGCCACGTAAACAGATATTCAACAATTATACCACTCAAGTCAGTCAAAAGAGACAACACTGCATGTCAACAAATCATCTGCACAAAAAGTGAGCTTTAACAGTGGATGTCAAGATGATGAGGGAAAGTACTACAGAGAGTTAATTGCTGTCTGCCTTTTACTGTCGATTTGTGGCTGTCAGACTGCATATGAGATTTTACGGCACTGATTCCCATTAGCTACCCAACTTAAATACATTTTTACAAATGCTGCAAAATCCTTCTTTATTTTGACCACCAATGGACTGCAACCATGTCCAAAATTGTTTGTCTTCCATCCACTTCTGCTGGAATTTCTGGTCTAGTTTTATTCCTGTTGTTCAAAATGACCCACGTCACCTCCACATCATGGCAATTTTTCTCTGGCCGGAAGCAATTACCAAACTGGTTCCGCGTGTTTATCACATTAACGTACATTTTTTACGACAGAAAATAAAAATTATTAATTATGAAGGCTATGTTCAAA
Source organism: Alburnus alburnus (assembly GCA_029874995.1). Lineage (NCBI taxonomy): Eukaryota > Metazoa > Chordata > Actinopteri > Cypriniformes > Leuciscidae > Alburnus > Alburnus alburnus. The sequence goes on from JAPMNU011368626.1 coordinate 11,147, forward strand.
TAAATTGATAATATAAAATTTTCTTCAAAACTATCTAAATTTTGAATGCCTGTAGAATTAAAATTTAATGCTTTTTAATGCCATTTAAGGCCTTAATTTTTGCAAAGTCCATTTAATGACTTTTAATGCTTTTTAATGCCCCACGGAAACCCTGATTTCATATACATCTTGGATGGCCTTAGGGTGAATACATTATCAGCGAATTTTCATGTTCGTGTGTGTATGTGTGTGTTTGTGTTTGGTTTTTAGGGGGATGGAATAACTATACTACGGCAGGACAGTTCCAGGGCATTTTCCGGTGTCTCATGGTCCAGTGCAGTGTCTCTCCAAGCACATCAGGGAATGTGGCATCACAGGATGAGACCGTGTGGCAAATCGAAATGTCATCTCTAGCAGTAGATGAATCTGAGGAGCTTCCATCCCCTTTTGTAAACGTTTCTGCACTGTGTGACCATAGCTACCTGCCAACCAGCTTTGGTAGCCTTGTGGACAGTGCCCTTGTGTACAGTACATTTCAGGTTTTGTGGTGCGTCAGATTTTGAGAAAGCTTTCCTGTGATGTGTGTCGTGCTAGCTTGGTGGCAGATGCTGTACCTGCGTCTTTTGATCAGAACTACCACTTGCTTTCACTGAAAAACAATGGAGGGCTGATGATTCCCTCTGAAGGTACAGTGAAGGTAGTCAGATCAGCAGAGTGGTTTATTCGCCAGTCATCCTCTGGAAACCGGTCAGAGTGTCTTTGATCAATCAGTTTGTCAGAGCTGAGATTGGTTCAGAAGATGTGTTTTTTTCTCAAGGAGCACATACAGGAAACACAGTTTGGAATTGACAAGTCTGTCTTTCACAAACTGAGGATGCACCACATTGCCAAACTTAAAGGAACACACTGACTTTTTGGGACTTTAGCTTATTCACCGTATCCCCCAGAGTTAGATAAGTCCACATACCCATCTCATCTCCGTTTGTGCCGTAACTCTGTCTGACGCACCCACCGCTAGCCTATAGCTTAGCACAAATACTGGAGGTAAACGGCTACATCTAGCATTATTGCTCCCAATAAGTGACAAAATAATGACAACATTTTCCTATTTACATGTTGTGATTTGTATAGTCACCACGTGCACAAATAACAAGGTCACATGAGACACAGCCATCTTCTAACCGTATACATACTACTATATTCTCAGAAGGCGAAGCACTGCTACTTCCTTTCTATGTACACCAGTACTAAATATCACAAATATTTAGTACTGGTAAACTCTGAACATCACTGTATTTACTCTCAGTGGTAAAATGCTTGTCTATATTTTCATTTACAGGGATTGCGAGGCAACTTGAAAACATTTGCAAGTTGAAAGACTGTGAAAAATTACGGAAATGGAAGAGAAGCATTAAAAAACACATTTACTGGACTGCGTCATCTTCAACCACTGGACCAGAAAGAGTGGCTAAATGGAGATCGATTCCGAACCATGTCAGGAACATACACACACGAGGATCCAAACTTTCTTGCTTGTCTACATCCTCAAAAGAGAAGTAGAGACAGAAACAAGTGGCTTGTTGTCGGTATGATACTGTAAAAAAGTATTCTTTTTTTTGCAACACGCCATTTACAAAAATAGGGACTGTCAGTAGAAGTATAAATAACCTAAAATTATTAGTTGTAGTAATGCATTTTTTTAAATACTTTTTATAGGAACTCAGGCATTCTGCAAGCTGCAGAAAGTCATGACAAACAAACGGATTATGAAGGACGCCACCAAACTGAGTCCGCATCACCAGACTTCATCTTTGGAGTCGTTTCATAGCGTCATTCTACGGTTTGCCCCAAAAAATGTGGTGTTCCCATTTCTTGGAATGTTGTGCAGGTGAAGTAATTGCTGTTAAAATAACTTTACATCAATATACAGTAGGGTGTTTTCCTGAATTGTGTCTGTGCACTTGCAGACTATACCTGGCTGCATTTCATTAGGTTGATATAAAATCGTGACATAAAATTTTCAAACACTATTCAGCGACACTTACTGTACAATTCCACAAGGCCGTAAGGTTCCATAGTCGGCTCGATAAATGTTGCATGCGTTCTGAAGAGAATACACGTTTAAACAAACAGGCTCCAGTCCAGGATGCCCAGTCATACATCTGGGAGTCGCATCCATCTTTTCACCTTTATTGCCATCAAATTCGTAACATGAATGCATGTCATAACAGCAAGATGACAGCGAGATTAATTATAACTGTATGTTAACTAAGCTATACCTGTTCTACCTGTAAAAGTTCACATACACACTCTGGGGACATCAGAGAATTATTTTAAATCTTGTAAAATTATATATAAGCACAAATTAAACGATATTTAATGAGCTATATGATCTTTGCAGTGTGTATTATACCACATTTCTAACAACATTTTACAATTCCAACAAGCAAAACATGGTTATATTACGTCTAAATCATGTTTACCGATCGTGAATCTGTGGCAAATGGAGAAACCACTGTCTGCATACTTCATCCCTTTAGTTTAAATTCAGTAGCTAAACTCCTTGATAAGCATCAGGGCATCTTCATCACACACTGTGGAACCATAGGACAGGCACTAATTCTCCCTACCTGTGAAGCTCAGGACACACCTCATGCGTTTGTGGGTAGATTAAGCGAGTCCTTGAGCTCAGCGTGAGGTAACAGTGGGTACATAATAAAATACTGCACCGCTAACAATTTGCTTTACAGCGTTAACATTATATGCTTGATCCCTGTGACATATTGTTTGGATTCACCATATGAAGGCGTCTCCTCATTGGAATTTGGGGTTTAAAATGTCCCCCAGTGCTTGCCCTGGGGTTGTGCTGACCAGCAGGTGACTTCTGTTTCTCAGAGGTTTAACTGTCTTCCCTCTCGAGTCAAAACAGCTACTTAACTCAATAACCTCTCTGGCTGTGAGGAATGGTAAGGAGATTCAGTCTGCCTTTGCTAGGCTCAAAGGGAGGCTTAGCAAAGCTGCATTTCTTATTGTTTGAGCCTGAATGTGACAAATGAAATCTTAAAAAGTAGAAATTGTGTTTGAGCCATGATGTAATTATGTCTCTCTAGACTAGAGTAAGCATGGCTGAAGTAATTTGATCTGGGAATTTGTGTTATATTAGTTTAAAGAAAATATTTTTTCTGTCATGGTCGTGTTTTAATGCTTATTACATCAGCTTAACAATATTCTCGTTTTCCAGGAAACCTAATTTGACAAGGGAGGTCCAGGGTGACATAATCTAACCCTTGACCTGTTTTCTGATATTCTAAGACACGAATTCAGGCTTTATTCCAACTAAACAATGAGTTCCTCCAAGATAAAACAAAAGGATTCTGCAGAATCATTCACAATCTTAGCCACAATGTCACATTTCATTGTAAGAGGTCAAACAGTGGATTATTGAAAAGTTACTATGAGATTCAATCAATACCGCCTAAAATGGAAAAATCTATCAGAATTGCAATGATGATGTCCGTGTCAATAAGCCCAAAAGCACCTTTTGGTTATCTCAGTTAACAGCACCACATAAACCCTGCTCTGGGATCAGACTCAAACCCCTTTCACTATCATGCAGTCTACCATACCACTCAGTCTCTAATCCTCACTCTGTGCCTCGATACTCAAGAAGTAGATGCAGTTGATGATCAGTTAAGCACTTAGCAGCAGTGCTGGGCGAGCTACCCTAACCAAGCTACAAAACAAGGAAGCTATTTCACAGAAATAAGATAAGCTACTTCATGATTTGCTCATGGAAACCTCTAAAATGCATCAAAAAGCAATTTTACCAGTTAACAAAGAATTGATTCTGGATCCAGTTGTTAAGGAGAAAGTACCAATTTAATACCAAGTAATCAGTTTTGGGGGTAATGCAAATGTAACATAATATTATTCAAATTACAAGTCAAGTAATTATTTTAATTTACACTAGGCCCATACCTAGTTTAAATAAGTACCACACATTATATTTCTGATTATAGGTTATTATAGAGAAATAGACCTCTGTATTATTTATATAACTGTTAGTTCTAGACTGGTAAGTGATAGGGAGAAATCGAGTGATTCATTCAACCGATTCATTCAAAAAGGAACGAAAGTGAAGCTGAATTCGGAATATCATTCTACTCTTACTATTTGTGCCATATAAATATAAGGGAGAAATGGTAGGAATAATAAGAGTGATATGCTAGGATTTCAAATTCAGCCACTATATCTTTAAAAGTTACTTGAATCATTCTAACGAATTGTTCAAAAACACTGATTCATCCCGAGCTGGTTGTTGCAATGTTGCTCGTGAAATGGATGGTTCATTCTGCTTCGACGATGTATGGAACTTTTTCCGATAGTGGAGCAAGAAACAGTGGAAATATCACGTCTAAAATGTAAGTTACTCAATATTTATTTCTTGCTCATTGAACTGTTGCAAATACGCTGGTGGTCTGGACTTAATTTACTATCATATGCTATTATTAGTAACAACAGTGATCGTGTAGTCACCGCAATGAAGTCCTCGCGGAAACAAATGCAAGAGAGAGCACATAGAACATAAACATAAGCTATTGTACCACATATATCTTTACAAAACAGTAGAAAAAGGGGGTAGTTCTTTAGTATGAACAAGAATGAGCTAAATTGACATTTGCTTCACTCTGCTAACAATAAGATTTAATCCGGTGAGTCTTCTCAAAAAGACCTGAGATGGTTGGCATTGGCAGTGATGCTTTGATAGGTGTGTGACATACATTTACCTCAACATACTCTTGGAAAAAGGTGAATTCTTTCTGTGGCTTTGAATCGAGCCACCTGTTCACAGGTGTCATGTATCCTATCTCTCGTTCTCTCGCCAGGATGGAGGTCAGATGCTGTTGCATGGCATGAGCAATTCCACCTTGTCATGTTGAGTACTGTCAGCTGGCAGCTTGTCTTTGCTTATGTGTGAAGCTTTCGGTGCACATGAGTCTGGCATCAGCCATAGCTGCTCTTGATATAGTTTTCAATGACTTTCATCGGGTCATGGCCTCCTAACCATCTCATGCAGTTGAATTACTGTTATATCTCTCATGAGGCTTGAAATGGCTCTTTTGCATTATTTAGGCATTATTGTGGAGTCCCCTAGGGCTCAATCCCTGCATATCCCATTCAGTTTATGCTCCCACTAGGCCAAATAATAACAACAATGTGAATATGCTTATTGGAAATAAACCCAATTGACCTCTTAGATCATTAGTGGTAGACTTTTGACTATCAACATATTAAATCTTCTTTGCAGCTTATTGTGGCCAAGAACCGGCCACTTAGTCAGGATGAGGTTGTTTCTGACAGCTATGCAAACCCAGAAATCACACATTTTTATCTGTTATTTAGTTGTTTTTTATATTTTAATTTTATTATTTATTTTATGTAAAATCCTTGACGTCACAGTTGGCTGGCATGGAATTAATGGCACATAAGACTGTGATATTTTACAGACATCACTTATACAACAACAGCTTTGCTCGTACATGCCATTTTCTCTACAAATAGCTTTGTTATTGAAAAGCAACTTGATTTTGAATGTATGTAGGCCAGCAATAGCCTAGAAATCTAGACCCACCCTAGCAGCCAGTGTCGTCTAGCAACTCTCCATTGCCATTCGAGCTTGAAAAACCAAACTCTAGTCAGGCCAATCACATCGTGTATAGAGTCGGCGGGCGGGCTTAACATAATGACGACAGAGTTGCGACGGTTCCCTGCTACTTGAAAATAAAGAATAGCTGCTGCTGTTGGCGAACAGCAGGCTTTCGAATTGGCTTTGGACGCGACTCTGGAAGACTTGGAGTTAAGCTTCGCTTTGAGAAAAGAACAAAGAACGGCACTTAAGTCATTCTTAAAAAAGGAAGATGTGTTTGTTGTTTTGCCGACCAGATACGGCAAAAGTTTAATCTATAATCTAGCTCCGCTGTGCCAATGGTGAGTTCCCAGACCCAACATCTTGATGTGGATCTGGCTTGCCAGGCTAGGCCAGCAATTCACTACTGGGAAATAACAGGTGTGAATGTGTAAGGGAAGTCTTGTTTGAAACATTACAAAATGTGAACGAATGATATTTATAATTACATACTACCATTAAAAAGTCTGTTTTTGAAAGAAGTTATGCTCATCAAGGCGCATTTATTTGATCAAAAATATTTATCAAAAACGGGACAAAAGCACGGACATCACTGGCAAAAATGCTCAAGTTGTGTGCTCGACAAAGAAAAAAACAGAACAAAGTCGGCACACCGCATTTATTTGAAATGGAAATTTATAGGCTAAATTTATTTACACTCACTTTTCATGGTTAAATTTCTTGTTTAGTTGAATTGAATCTACCACTTCAGTATGAATAGCAGTAGTGAAGAAATTCTAAAAAACTATGGGTCTGTTCTAATCAGCTCATGTATCTCAATATATAATTTATCAGAGTAATTCAGATTTTCAAAGCATGACATTTTTGTTGTAGTCTTGTGCTTGCATTTACTGGAAAAATAACCCATGTCTGTGAAATGATAGTATGCTGTCTGTCTTTAGTACTGACACCCTGTGTGGCCTTGTTGGTCATCATATGACAGGAAATGAGAGCAGAAAAAAAGACTGGAGAGAGATGGATGCTGACAGACATGACACTGACAGGAGGCACTAGAGTGCTCTATCATGTCCAACAAATGATGGAACAGACACATCGGGAACTTTAAAAGTGATGCTGTCATCCATTAAAGCAACTAAATTGTTTACAAGAGTTACCTCAAATGTGCAACTATACGAGTTTGAAGAAACTGTTCAGTCTTAAAGGACAAGTTTGGTATTTTACACTTAAAGCCCTGTTTACAGATCGTTTCTGATGAAATAGAACGGTTAAGATTAAA
>JAPMNU011368647.1:0-11807 GCA_029874995.1 Alburnus alburnus
AGAATTAAGCATGTGAACTGCAAACAATAAATGTTTTGTGATTCATTTTACATTCATTTACAAATAAATACATCATAAATTGGTTTAAGATTATTTTCATAAATTAACTTGGATGGGCTTAAATAGTACAGTGCCACAAAACGCATGCAAACTATAGCCAACACAATCTAACCTTGAAGGAAAAAAACTAAACATTTCTCAATGTGGGCACAATGAAAATTACTATGATACTTAGTCCACAGAATATTTAAGCTCCATGCCTGTATTTGTAAACATATCTTACATTTTTAAAGGAAAACATTGTCTTTTTTCACCATTACTCAATGTGGAACCATTTAAGCCCACCTTATGCGTTTCAATGAGGAATCCCTCTAATTGCAAACATTGATGCATTTTCTGATAGTGTTTAATGATAAAATTTCTTTGCGTGCTTTTACCTTAGTAACCTTTAACCTTACCTTACTTGCTACCTTAATTTAGATAGGCCTACAAATTACACATTCATTCAAATGAGAGAGAGCCCGTTTTGTCCTAAAGCCCCTTATGTATAACCGGGGATAATTCGGGAGCCCACTAGGAGACCCCCCGAAACCCCAGAGTCTGGAGCCCCAGCTCGGCTTGGCTCCCGAGATACACCCGGTCAAACTTCCAGCTTGACTCCAGCTACGACTCCAGTCAAGCCGACTTAAGGCTCCAGACCACCGGCCACTAACACCAACCCATCCCACCCAGGGCTCTAATCAAACATTAGCAAAAGGATTTTTTGTTATACTTCCCTGTCACTGAATAAATATATTGATGTTTCACCTTCTTAAAATCAATTAATTTTTATATTTTGTGAATCAATGATGAAGTGGGCTTATTTGGAACACATGCGGGCTTAAATGGTGCCAAAGTACCAATTAAGCCCATGCCAGACTTTATTCCTAAATTATCTTAATTTTATATTGTAAAATGTACATCAACTAATTAATACATTTTCAAATGAGAGATAAATATTGCATTTTAACAAATGATTTTTCTTATAAACTTTGTCAATATCTGTGAAAAAAACCTAGACTTAGATTTTGGTTGGCTTAATAGGTACACTTACCCTACATCCACTCTTTTCCTTGCATTGATAGAGAAAGAGGACAGTGGCTATCCAGCTCCAGTACCCTCCAAAAATCACTTTAAAAGTATCATAAAAACTCTACTTTACTTGTGCCCTATATTCCAAGTCTGTCGAAGCCATATGATTGCTTTGTGTGAAAAACAGACCAAATTATAAATTATAATCCATTAAAAATCTGCTTCCTATCCATTAGGGCTGGGCGATGTAATGATATAATCATATAACGATATCTCACAAGTGCCCTGATGTCGATTTCAACAGTCAGTTGCCACTTTCCAGACGTATTTTACATAGTCCCATAGTTATTTTACCGTACGCATCTATTTAATTTTTGAAAGAAAAACATCAACTCTCTACGGACACACTATAGCTCGAGTTGCCATTGGCTAGTACATTTTTTATTTTACTCACCAAAATGTTTACGTGAAATGCAAGAACATTACAAAGTCAAGTAAACTGTCAGTCTGTGATAAAATAAGAAAAAACAATCAAATAAACACAATAGAACAAAGATGCAAATTAAATAAACCAAGCGTCAACCTTCCGGTCTCTCTCTTGAATCCAACACGGACGGGACTTAAACTGCAATTCATGGACTGGCTGCTAGAGACAGACTCCAAAAGAGAGTCAATGCCCAACTTTACAGCAGAAAAAAAAATATATTTAGCAGTTTGTCTGCTGTCTGTTAGCCAGCTAATCCCGCCTTTTTGCCCATTTTCGTTTATCCGGGAGAGACGCGCTGCCAAGATGGCGACGACTGGCTCCACTTTGGGCTTCAAAAATGCTCTTCAGAAACCTACGGGTGAAGACATGGACACGACGTCCATGTTTTTTTTACAGTCTATGGTTATAACTGATTCTTGTTTAATAATTTTTATTTAGTTAGGCTAGAACTTTGAAATCTCACTTGTATCTAAAATGTTGGTGTCGTCAGAACCTTATTTATTAGAGTACAAGTTTGAAAACGGTAACAAAAATTATTTGTTCACTTTTTTTTGTAACTGGGCCAGTGAAAGTATTGACAGAAAGTATTCTGATTGGCCCAGTAGAAAAAATGCGTAGCATCTAGCCCTGGATTTAATTGTGAATATTAACCTTTTTCTCACACAGAACTAATGTATGGACTGAGAAGACTTGTAATATAGAGCATTAATCGTACTAATTTTACGATGCTTTTTTTTCTAAATGGACAGCTTATATGCCAGCATGGCAAAGAAAATAATTAAAGATGGAAAATCTTACAGGTTTTTGAAACAACATGAGTCAATGATGACAGAATTTTCATTTTAAGGTGAGCCATCCCATTAAATTACCTTGTTTCAACGTTTTAAGTTGTTGTGTCAATGTGCTTTTCGTGGTTAACGGGTCACTTACGCGCAAGACTGTTAGTCTGGCACCTTAAAAAGAAACTTTCTGTAATGTAAACATTTCTTCTGTGAAATAGCTAGATTTTTAGATCACCAATACATGCTTCAGTGTAGATTCAAGGATTTTCGGTAATAAACATTAATGTCCTCATGCCAGAAGACTAAATTATTGTTTTGTATGCATAAGGAATGCCTATGTGATGTGATCTGAGTGTGAGCGTTTTAGAAGGACACTACAGGATAGTTGCGAAGTGTTAGCGGACACCAGTGTGGGCTCGTGGCGTGGTCTTCATTTCAGCGGGGCTCGGATAAGCTTGATTGTTTTTTCTACAAGGGTTTCTGGCGGTCAGAGTATTGCTCAATCTTGCCCAACTGGGTTTAGGAGAAAGGAAATCCGATACGGCCCCTGTGCGTTTGCTCCAACACTGCGCGGGACACTGAAGGGAAGATCTGCAGAAAACGTCAGCTAGCTCGCTTGAACAAAACCTCATCTCGTGTCTGCAAATATTTGGATTAGAAACTAGGACATGGAAGTGTTTTCCGAATAATAACCACTTCATGTTTTTGGCCTTGTTTTTCTTCTAGATTTTTCTGTTTTGTACATACATTGTTTTGTATATACTGTATATGATGACCTCGGTGGGCATCGAACGAGCCCGGGGCACTCGGGACAAAGCGCTGCCCACTACCACACAGACCACACAGCCACAGAAACAGCTTCAGGTGAGTGAACAACGACATATTGGAACATATGCTACTCTTTCTATTTCTGCAGTATATAGTATGACCATACTCTGCTGGAATGTATCCCAGAATGCAATATGCTAGACCTTCCCGTTTCCTTGGGGGGATTTTCATAAGACACTCTTTCATTAAAAAATAACAGCTAGATGGAGCACAAAGGGAAACGGATGGCTGGGGTTTTAAGCCGCACCTTTAAACTAACAACTAAGTTGAACTGTTTTAAAGTGACATCTTCACACAGTGCTTATGCTAGGATCCTCAAAAAACAGAGCAAGACTAATGTGTTTTGGCTTTAAAAAGGATGAATTTAACAATCTTGTCGTCATCCCCAATTGATCAGTCAGTTGCTATTTAATTACACTACTAAAAGTCAACACGTTTTTCACTACATTATATTTCTGCATTTTTATTTCAGAGATGATAACTGGACTCCACTTGCTAAATGAAACATGCAATGTGCTGAGGTCTTGACGAAAAAATGTACTACTATTTGAAATGTTTATTGTAATATGCATACTTTTACAGTATATACTGCACAGTTGGGTAGTAGCCAAACGTACTTTCAGTGGCCCATGTCTACCTCCACTTGACATGTCCTGGTCTGCTCATTCAATTTATTTTTTTAAAAAGATCCTTGGACCCTCATTCTGATAACTTGTGCTTTCGATTTCAGGCTACAGCCGAACAGATCCGACTGGCTCAGATGATCTATGACAAGAACGATGCAGATTTTGAGGATAAAGTGAAACAGGTACGAGAAGCTCTCTTCCATCAGAGTAAAGTTATGATTAAAATCCTCTGATAACCCCAGTGATGACCATATTTGCTCATAGCTCATAGAGGTCACAGGGAAGAACCAAGACGACTGCATGGTTGCTCTCCACGATTGCAACGAGGATGTCAACAGAGCCATCAACTTCCTGCTTGAGGGAACCTCTGATGCAGTAAGAATTCCATCTAACAGATGCACATGTGATCTTAGACTACTTAGTAGGCACTAAAACGCGTGAGTTATTCAAAAAAGGCGAAGTAAAACTGGTTTTATTGAAAATGTTGTTGCTACTGTCAGCTGTTTTGTGGCTGGGCTTTAAAATGCAAAACAGTGATTTTTGCTGGGCTTTATTATTTTCTGCATGTTCTTTCTTTCTTTTTCTTTTTTTTAGCTTAACAAACATATAACAGCACGCAATGCCCATATTCATGTGTGATTGATGCTAATCTATTTCAGAGATAAAGAGTCTGGGACTTATGTGGTGAAATTTGAGAGGCCTCTTCTTATAGACTAGGATTTGTTTGAATTATTTCTGGGAATGAAACTCAAAAATAGAAAGTGGGTCACTTCTGTAGTGTTGATCAGAAGGTAATCCTGTGTCATAACAGACCTCTGTGTCAAAATACAAGCTCCCAAATGTCCTTCATCAGCAATGAGGATTCAGCAGTGATGATTAGCAAACCTGTATTTAAATCGGTTATGTAAATTGACACCTAACATCTGCTGAACAATTATCTTCTTTTACTTCTTTTTGTTTGTTCTGACTAGTAGAAATTTTATTACTTGCAGACCTCTTGGGAAACGGTGGGGAAAAAGAAGAGTCTTGGGAAGGATGGCACCTCCACTGAGAGTAAGGAGAACAAGGAGAACAGGGAGAAGAAAGAGAGGGAAAGCAGCAGGGGTCGTGGAGGAGCGAGTCGCCGTGGCAGAGGGACCAGTCGCAACAGGCCAGGTGAGTGTGTTGATGAGGTTTCCTTGTTTTTTTTTACATAGCTGTTTAGGGACTATTTACACTTCTCTCTTAATGCGTTTTTACTGATCGGATAGCAGCCCGCTTCTTAAAATTGTTCATTTACACTGTGTTCGCAAAACAAATAAAAATCCAATCTTCAATTCCAGCATTATATACACATTCAGTTCACATCAACAAAAGCAGCTGATCAAATAGGAGCGGCATCAGCACTGGTATGATAATTTAGTCTCACTACTTTTAATGAAGATGACTGTGTTGAGCTTCAGGATGCGATGCCGCAATTTCAGTTTAATTTGTGGCCATATGTGTGTCGACTTGCTGAAGGGGCAACTCATCTGTGGTGGGCCATACTGTGGCGATGCGAGTAGCAGTATATATCTGGCTGTGTGTGTCACATCTGGCTATCGGGAGCCAGTATAACACGCTCTCACACCTTTGTTTTTGCCATTTGATCACATGTCTGGCTTCAACAAAAAGACACATTTACACTTGTCCAGTTGCATCTGGAATGCGTCTCAGAGTCTATTTCGGAGGGTATTTACACCTGGTATAGCTATTCAATCAGAGAGAGTGCATAAAGTGGTTAAGTGTATCCAACAGCAATATTTAGACTATATTTAGGTGCAGTTTTGAAAACGGATAGCAATGCCACCACCTCTGCCTGTTTGTGACCTATTTTCTTATTTGCGTTGTATGCCTATTAATTGTTATTTAATTGCGTGGACGGCAAAAATTCATTCAGGAATCCACCCCCACCCTCCTTAATAATAAAACGAAAATTGGCATCAGATTCAGAGGGAAAAGTGATTGCGCAACAACAACATTTGTACTTTCTACAACATTTGTTTTTTACAGTTTGATTGTGTGGAGTAGGTTTTAAATTTTAAAAGGCGTACGTGTGATCTCATGTTGTTTATCTGTACAGCAAGGACAGAGGAGAATGGTGTGGAGCCTGCTCCTGTTGAGAGAGGTGCTGACCGTGGCCGCAGGGGAAGAGGCAGAGGTGAGCCCACACCACACACACACTGTATAAACATCATATCATTCACATCAATTTTGCTTACTAGGGATGTTCAAATCTTCGTTTACAAATTCAATTAGTCAGGTTTTCTCTATTAGGGAAGCCCTGTATAATTAGTCTCATAACCATCCGGCACCGATCGGACATGTTTTGTTTTTAGAGATTTATGGATATGGCTCTTCCACCAAACCTTTTGTTACACCAAATTGACCATGGTCCTCATAAAACACTGAGATATGAATGTTACTTCCAGCAGGTGATTTGAAGTCTCTATTGTTGAAAGCAGTGCTTTGATGTCTGTGGTGGTGCTTTTCTCCTGGGATTTTAGTGGGTTTTATCCCCTGACAGTTATAGTAGCTATAGACTGTCAGCAGTGAATTAAAACCTCTGAGAAGTTGCGTTTCCCCATTTGAAGTGCTAAATACCTTAAAGATGAAACTCTAAGAAAATAAATCGAGGTGTTGGACAATTGGGGTGTTTGACCATCCTGACCCATCCTTAGTGCTTGAGTTTTTATAAGTGCTTATGAGGTTTTATTTATTTATCTACAGTGTCTGGAGGTAGAGGCAGAGGTCGGGCTCCAGTTACCAGCAGGTTTACAGCACAGGGGATGGGGTGAGTATCACTCAAATGTTATTTAAACCTATAATCAATTTTCATTATCATACAGCCACTAAAACCCCTTCTCACACTCTGTGTATCCTCCTGCAGGACCTTTAACCCTGCAGACTACACCACAGACAGTGGGACATCAAACTCGCACGCTGATGTCTGGGAGACGGGGGCCAACGACACTACAGATGGGACAGGTGAGAGACTCGCCTCTGTTGCACAGAACTTTTCACAGTTCTTTGGCCCACTCTCGTCTCTCTTTCTCTCTTTGACACATTCAGTGCCATGGCAGAATACTCTGGACGAGTGGGCAGCTGAAGACTGGAGTGAAGATGTGAGTGTGAGTCATGCTCTATAATTAACCTCCTATGAATTATGGGATTTACAGAGCTTGAAATGAATAAGCCTGAAAAGACATGGTATATGTGTTGTCCAGAAATGTTAAAGAATCATATAATGTAGACGATATATGAATAATACAAATTATTTATTATCACTAATTACACAGTATCTCTTTTTTATGTTTTTATGTACAATTATTATTATTACCACCGTAAGTTATATTTATATTCACCGTGTTTATATTTTGTACATCTTGTACATATATCTCTCTCATATTTGTACAATATAGTCATATACTATATTTTGCATTTTTCTGCCACAAAAATAAAAGCACTAACTGGCATATTTTGATCTCTAAAGCTCTCTGAGACCAAAGTGTTCACGTCCTCTTGTGCACCTCCAACTGAGAACCACATCACACCTGGCCAGAGGTAATAAAGTCAGAGCAGGGGTTCTGTTTTCATGTGTTTGAGTTCAGCAAAGACAAACTTTAGGAAATCTATTCTTTTAATTCCAATCATTGTGAATATAACGTCTTGTTTAATCACTGACTGTATTGTGTGTTTGTTGTAGTCTGGATCTGTCGTCTCTGCTGCAGAAGCCTGTGGATCGAGAAGAGGCGGGGGGTCTGAAGGCCGTGGGCTCCTCTCAGGGGCTCGGCCACAGTCTGGTCTTCACCAACTCCCACCACCAGCCTGCTCGAAACGGAGGCACATCTTCTGGCTCCAACAGCTACACACACGCCACTCTGGTGAGACAATCCACAGCCATGATTTACAGCACTTACACAAATGTTTTCCTAGAGAACGAATGGCAATGACTGGTAGTGTGCTTATAGGTCCTTTTCAGAAACTTTATTCATTTTCAGGTGTTTATGTTCTAGCTAGTAATTTAAAAGACTGAGTGTATTGTGCAACATCATTAGTGCTGAAACAGCGAGATCTGAATGGATTTCCTAATGGCACCTTTCCTTTGTGTCTTTTCCTAGTCCTCTGTTTTGGGTTCTGGTTTTGGAGAGCTTGGTGGTCCAAAACTCGGGCAGACGGCCGGGCAGCAAATACTGGAACAGCTGAAGGGGCCTGGTCTTGGGCAGCTTACCTCCCCGCCCTCCAGCACAGGGACCAACTGCACCCCTGTAGGGGGGCTGGTGGGGACAGGGATTTCAGTGCCCTCCTCTTCTTGGGACATAAAACCTCCTGGAACACAGAGCTCTGCTTCACTCCCGTCCCAATTCAGTCGTGAGTTTTAGAATTGCTTTACTGGCCCGGAAACAGAAACTTGGTCGTACTTGCAAACACGTAGCTATGCATTAACACTATTAACCTATTCATTCCAAATCAGACTTTTTTTCTTAAGTGTGAATCATGGGATTTTTCTGTATTGTTTGCCCTGTAGGGGAGTTTCAGATGCAGCCAGAGCCATCTTTGGTGCTAAGCCAACTTGCCCAGCGACAGCAGGGCTCCCTGACCCACACGGGGCCTCTAGCCAGGCAGCCCAGCCCTCCCCCACTGAGTGCCCCTTCGCCTGCCTCGGGCACACTGGAAGCCTTTCCGAAAGCGCCGGAACCATCACAGCACCGTGACGGGCCCTCAATGGCCCCCTCACAGGCTGCCGAGTCTCAGGGCAGCAGCACACAGCAGCGGCAGATAAAGACCCAAAAGCGACGGATACCTCCCACTTCCAAGGTGACTGAGATTTAATAAACATCGAGGTGGAATGCTTTGTAAGATCTCTTGGTGAGCTCTCTATTACCTGGTACAGTTTGTAGATGAACATACATAAAATGGCCGTCACAACCTATTTTGCTTATATAATCTGGCTTATTTCTGGGTTCAGTGGGATTTTCAGCCAAAAAGAGTATAGGGTGGGGCTTGGTTTTATCCATCTGGAATTTATTAAATCGTA
This sequence comes from Alburnus alburnus, assembly GCA_029874995.1. Lineage (NCBI taxonomy): Eukaryota > Metazoa > Chordata > Actinopteri > Cypriniformes > Leuciscidae > Alburnus > Alburnus alburnus. The sequence goes on from JAPMNU011368647.1 coordinate 8,851, forward strand.
AAAACTGGGTGTTACCAGAATGGAGGGGGGAGCAAGTTATGAAGAAGAAAATACACAGATGAATTGCTCAAACATGGTTTAGGAAATTAAATAGTCCATTTTGAATTTGTTGAAATTTTTATTACATTTTTTTCTCTTTTGCATATGTGTTTACTCCTGTAAACAGTATTACCGTTTAAAAAATTTGGGTCGGTAAGATTAACATTTTTGAAAAGTCAAAAAGTGCTCACCAAGGCTGCATTTATTTGATCGGGAATACAGTAAAAGCAATAATATTGTGAAATATTACAATTTAAAACAACAGGTTTTTTAATTTTCATATATTTTAAAATGTAATTTATTCCTGATTATCAGCATCATTACTCCAGTCTTCAGTGTCAAATGATCCTTCAGAAATCATTCTAATATTCTGATTTGGTGATCAAGAAACATTTATTATTATTGTAGAAAAAAGTGGAAACTTCATATTTAATGTGTCCTTTTAGAATGGTTTTGCAACATTTACCTCTAACTGTTACAAAGATTTTTTAGTTTTCGTTGATGTTTTTTTCAGTATATGCTGTGTGATTTACATGTGTTTGTACACATCCAGATTCCTGCATCAGCGGTAGAGATGCCCGGGTCAGCAGATGTGTCCGGTCTAAATGTGCAGTTTGGTGCCCTGGACTTTGGTTCAGAATCTGCCCTGCCAGACTTCGGCCAGTCGGAGAACTGCAACAGTGAACCCATAAGGGAGGCTGCAGTGGTTCCTCAGTCACAGAGCAGCCTTTACTCTAAACCAATCAGGTCAGTCAGTGGGAGAAATGGCCATAATGAAGACAAAATGGTCTCGCTGTTGTCTAAATTGAATTTAAGTGCTTTTTCTTCTTCTTTGAGCAGTGGACTTCATGTATTGCTGATTTTCCTAAATCTCTCAACGCATGTCTTTCAAACCAGTGTGCTGTGTTCAGCTTTAAAACTCTCCATTCTGCATGCTAATATGTTTCCCATGATCTCCCCTGCAGTGAATCTCTGACCAGTCCGGTCCCTTTGCTGCTGCCTCTGGCCTCTTCTGACAGCATCTACCCCTCTCCCTCGGTACCTCTCCCCAGCCTCGCCCCCTCCCACACCACCCCCAGCTCTGTGACAGCCCCCTCGTCCTCCTCATCTTCCTCTTCCTCCTCCGCTGCATCATCGGCGGGTAACAGCTTTGACTGCGGTGTGGCCCCTCACTCAAGACTGACCTTTTCTCAGAGCAAGGAGCTTTCTGGACCTGTGACGGTAGGTGCACACAGAGAAACCTTAGTTTTCACAGCTACAGAGCTATTCTCAGTTAAAGGGCTACGTCAACCAAAAATCAAAATTGTCATCATTTACATTACCGTCTAAAAGTTTGGGGTTAGTTTTTTTTTCTTTTTTAAAATGCTTATTTAAATAATAATACTTTTATTTAGCAAATATGCATGGATATTTATAATGTTACAAAAGATTTCTTTTTCAAATAAATGCTGATCTTTTGAACTTTCTATTCATGAAAGAAATCAGAAAATGTTTTCCACAAAAATATTTAGCAGCACAACGGTTTTCAACATTGATAGTAAGAAATGTTTCTTGAGCACCAAATCAGCATATTAGAATGATCTCTGAAGGATCATGTGACACTAAAGACTGGTGTAATGATGCTGAAAAATTTTGCTTTGCCATCACAGGTTTAAATTACATTTTAAACTATATTAAAACAGTTATTTTAAATTGTAGGAATATTTCACATTTTTACTGTTTATACTGCATTTTTGATTGAATAAATGCAGCTGTGGTAAGAAAAAGGGACTTCTTTCAAAAACATAAAATCTTAGTGACCCCAAACTTTTCAACGGTTGTGCACATGCTCTCATGTTGTACCATGGATGCACTATTTCTTTAGTGCACCGTACATCAAGGAGGTTATGCTGCTAATATTGATTTGATTCAGTATACTTTGTTTGCATCTCTGACAGAACGGTTTCAATGGTGCGAGGACCTCTGCTGCTTTAGACAGTAAGTCACACTCATCAGTTTTACCCTTCTTTCTGTGTCATGCATTAAAGATTTAACTTCACGCTTTTTAAACTGCTTACTTTTTTTGTAATATATGACATTTTATGCCTTCTCCATCAGCCACATCGAGTTCCTCCACTCCAAAACAAGAGTCTCCTTCTCTGGTCAGCAGCACAAGTGTTGCCCCCTCTGCCCCATCCTCACTGTTGCCCCCTTCTGTTACACCACACAGCTCGGTTCTGCCCAGCCTGGCATCTGAGCTGTCCTCTGCCAGCTTACCTCCCCTCAGCAGGTGAGCAAGATGTTTATTTATACCTTTTCTTTGTATTACCTGTATTTGATTTCATGTTTTGACAAATGTTATGTGGGCTACATATATCTGTGACACTGCCTGTTTTTCCTGTAGTCATGTGAGCAGTGGCCATCCCTCTGTGTCGGCACTTTGCACCACATCTTCACTTACAGTGAGTGCTGTAGGATACAATGACACACACTCTCTCCTCACCACCTCCACTGTCTGTAACAACTCTGTGTGTGTGTCCTCAGTATACAAGTGTGGACAGCGTGAACTCTCTCGCCCCCTCATCGATGGCATTTTCCTCCCAGCCTGTGTCCGCTCTGTCCAGCGGCAGCGTGAACAGTGCTACGAGTGGCGGCAACAGTCTGCACGGGTCTGGAATTTTGGGCCATGGTACCAATGGTAGTGCACTTTCCGGTATCAGGGCTGCCCCGCTACTGTCTTCCTCCAGCGGTGAGAGAGCACACACGCATCACGATATTGTGATCACACAGCAAATATCACAACATCAATTGTGTCATTTAGATGTTGAGCATTGTGTGTTGGCATTCTGCTGTCGTTTTAAAGGGATAGTTCACTTTGAAATAAATTTTTGATATGTTTTAGCTTACCTCAAGGGCATCCAAAATGTAGGTGTCTTTGT
>JAPMNU011368695.1:1337-11578 GCA_029874995.1 Alburnus alburnus
CAAAATTACTATGGAAAGCATGCATCAGATTGCCCACTGATTTCTTGATTTTGGATCAAATAAATGTTAGGACATTTCATATTTCGGTTACATTTAATAGTCCACTTTAGACATTCTACTCGTCAACTAAGTCTCTTTAGAGTATTAGGTCTCTTTAGAGACTGTTAGGTGTTAGCAGAATAAGTTTACATGTAGTTTCAAAGTCACTTATAGTCAGTAGAATGTCTGTTGGGGGAAGCATCAAAATTAAGTGTTATTAAAGCAGATATTAAGTAGATATCATATATCAGAATCAGAAATAAAGCAGATATTGAGTTGACAGACTACTGATACTTTAACGACTGCTGGTTGACGCAGTTACTTATTGTTTGTAGAATGTCTTAAGTGGACTCAAATAAAAGCATTACCCAATATGTCAGTTGTATTTCTATTGGTTTTATGTTGCCATGTCAACCAAAACAATTAACTCTTTCCCCGCCATTAACGGAAATTTCCGGCTTTCTGTTTTTTTTCACTGTTATACGGTTGGGGAGCTATTACGCATCTTCTGAAAGAGTCCAGAATCTCCTGATCAGAGCACATGCGAAAAGAAGCAGAAACAAATGAAATCATAAGTAATCGTATGCATGTGTAGAATAACACGATCACCAACATTAAACAGAATATAAATCAAAACTGCCTAATGTTACTGAATGAAATGTCGACCCAGGATGAGATATAGGACTGTGAAGCTTTGGGGGTGTTGATGGACTCAATCTACTCCATCTGTGTTTTGATCATCGTTCTGAATCTGTTCCAGACGTAGTCTTTGTGATTTTCTCAGCTTTATGTTCAAAATGTTGCTTTTTTTATGAAACTAACCCACATTTAAGTGTTGATTAAAAAAAAAGAATGCATGAATCTAGAATAAAAAGGTTGTTTTTGTTTGCTTGTTTGAAAGCAGAGGTCTGTGTTTTATAATATTAAAATATAATGCATGTTCAGATATTTATACAACAAAATATTCAGAAAATATGAGAAAATGATCAAAAATGCTAGCGGTGACTGACTTTTGATTGTTTTCAAAACCGCTGGCGAATCAAGAGTTAATGTTGTGCAGAAACATGATTACTGAAAAATAGTTCAAACGTTACTTGGTCACAGGAGAGGTAATGCGATTACAGTAATGCATTTGCCCCAACAATGCTTGTCAATCAAGAACATAGAAGTGTCTGTTTTAGCTTTAGTCAGATCTCATTCCGTCCATCATTTCATTAGCTCACAGCATGGGCTCTTGTATGTTAGTCTTGCCCCTCCCCTCTCGGCATGTTGGCCTGTCAGCCTGTCAATCAAATCTCAGTTTGGGCTCATATCTGTCCGTCACATTTTGTTCTCCCCTCCCCCTCGCCTCAGGGAAAGCTGTTAGTCTTCCTCTCTTTGGCAGCCTTTCTAGATTTGTGTTGCTGCAGGCTGACTCAAGACGTCATCTTAATATGGGCAATTACATGCGCTTTAACAGTCCCCTGTGTTCCTCCTCAGACCCTCTCACCCTCTGTTGGACCAGCGCTCCCCCCTGACGCCCTCATCCTGTGGGACAGTGGGCGACTGGCTCAGGGCCATTAAGATGGAGCGTTACGAGGAGAGTTTTCTACAGGCCGGTTACACGTCCATGCAGCTGCTCGCCCACATCAACACAGAGTGAGTGAAGATACTATCACCTTCATCCAACAACACACTGAAATACAGATATAATACAGAGCAAATTCGGAAAAATACAAGTGCATTACAAGGAAGATTAAAAACTTCTTCTTTGGTGAAGAGGAAATAAACGAATTCACAATCAAATTTATAAAAATAAATAATAAATGTTACTAAATAGAAGAAACTTCATAAAAAGGACTTATATTATTATATTATATTATATTTCTAGCATCATTACTCCAGTCTTCAGTGTCACATGATCCTTCAGAAATTATTCTAATATGATAATATGATGATTTGATGCTCAAGAAACATTTCTGATTATTATCAGTATTGAAAACAGTTGTGCTTTATTTATTTTTTCAGGATTCTTTGATGAATAGAAAAATATAAAGAACAGCATTTATTTTAAAAAACTTTTTTTTTTTTTTTACATTTTTTAAATAAAAACTTTTTTAATTCTTCAAAAAATTATATTTTGAACAATGTATCACTTTTGCTTAATGTAATGCATCCTTGCTGAATAAAAGTTTAAATGAATTTCTTTCACCAAAAACAAAAAAAAAACTTCCAAACTTTTGAAATGTAGTGTATATTTACATAAATTTATTATGTCTACATATGCAAACAACATAATATAAGCTTTTCTGTGTTCATGTCTGCTGTCATTTTAAAAGCTAAGGTCTAATTCTGTTGTTTTGTCTCTCTCTCTCTCTCTCTCTCTCTCTCTCTCTCTCTCTCTCTCTCTCTCTCTCTCTCTCTCTCTTTCCGTGTCTCAGGGATCTGCTGCGTTTGGGAATAACTCTGGCTGGTCATCAGAAGAAAATTCTGTCCAGCATCGAGGCTCTTGGGATTCAAAACAAAACTCCAGGGAATGTGCTCTACTGAGTGAACCGTACACACTCACACACATGCAAACGCTTGTCGAGTTTGCCGGAGAACCTTCATGTAACCTGTCCACTCACAATCAGGAACATTTCTACTTCCTTTTTACCGGGTCACTTAAGGATCAAGATTGATTACTTCCTTCCAAGACTACCTAAAGGGGACCAGTCCAGGAAACCTGTGGGAACTGTCACTGTAATACCACTAATATTACAAAGCTTCATTTGTGATATCAAACTGGTCTCATACGGGATGTTACCTCACCCTTTTCAGCATTTGGGGGTGCCATGTGATGTAATCCAAAAGAAAAGACTTGCTCTGACATCATAATGCAAAGACAGTGACGTATTTCCATTTCTGCAGAGTATTTTTCTAAAGGAGACTTTGATACTGAAGAGACTGAAGGAGGATAACGCAGCATAAGACGAGACATATGATCTTTATAATGCAAGAATGTGGATACAAGTGATTATTAATGACGACTTTTGATCCTTCATTTGTGTGAACGGTCACACACACATACACACTACGTGGCTAAAGTGCTAGGAAAATGGTATTTTTTTAAAGGATGCACTCTGTGTGTGTATGCGAGCAGCAATAAGAAAAATGAGCACAAAAGTCTTAGCACTTTTTTTCAGAGGAGAAAGACACGAGGCAGAGGTTCCATTGGTGAACGAAATATGCGAAACATACGTGCTTATACACACACACACACACACACACATATATATGTAGAGATCTGCAACACTCGAGTGGCACTAAAAAGAGACCAAATAAAAGACTGTCTGTTGTTTTATGAGTGGCTGAAAGACTCGAAACAACCTTTGAACGCGTGCCATACTGTTTGTTTATTACAGGAATGTTGTGCTGGTTTGACTCACCAACTTGAAGCTGGTGTTCATCATCAACTAACCACGAGATTCAAAAGCCACCCTTTCAAACCACGCGTGGGTTTATGGGTAGGAGGATTTGGTCTTCACATTGGAGATCCACAAGAACAAACCAGGGACTTTTATTCTGTTGCCTCTTCTTTTTTTTTTGTATAAATATATCTTGATTTATGTAAAAAGATTCATTTTCTTTGTCAGTGTAATCTGTGTTTCTGTTACAATAAAATGTATACATTTAGTCTAGTTTTAAAATGTTCTTTCTTGATTGCTTCTATTTTAATAACACAAGGAAACTAATTTCACTTGATTATAAAGAGTTTATTAAGAGCGTTGGCCGTTTAAGTTGATTGGATCACAAGTGGACGACTCTAAATACAGGTGTAAACGGGGTCTAAAACGCTTTGAGCTTGTCCACTTTCGAACACTTCCAGAGGTCGTGGAAAACACATTCATCCAGATTGCTTTCGTAGTGTAAACGCTCATGTGGTCAAATGTGTTCAAACAGACACAGAAGACCGTCTACTCTCCGTCTACTGAACTAATGCGTGAACATTATGGGAAGAGCTCTAGCCAGACGGGATTTAAACTTTGTCGGCTGGAGACCCAAGTTTGGTTTGAAGAGGAAAAATGTACCAAGCTCAATGTTCTCTCATCATTCCTGATTTTTAACACACACTCACAGTGTTCGGCGTGATCTTGCGTCTGTCAGAGCAGAAACTAAAGCTGATGCTCTCTCTATGGTCGTCTCTAGTCGTGTTCATATGTAAATTGCATGAGCTTATTTTGTCCATTAAATTGAAAGATCTAAAAAAACACATAGATTTACCTCCCATGGACCCTCACCTCGAAGAAATCAGGACAGAAGTGGTGGAAAGTGGACAAAAGTGCATAAAAAGGTGTTATGGGAGAATGTCTCCCTCGTCTACTTGTGATCCGATCGACCAAAATGATTCTTAATACCAGGAGTAAACAGAGCCTGAGATACTGTAATGTCCTCCCTAGTCCAAAAAGAGCATTTGTTGAAACTTAAGATGTGCTGACATTAACGATATTTCAAAACGGTCCATTTGTTTATTATGAACAGTGTATTGATGTATAAAGCACAGCTCACACTGAAGTCACTTTCATTCCAATCAGCTTTCGTTGGTCAACATGGCAACTCAATGTGACCAACCTGATGCGAAATCTGCTTGGGGAAATTCCCAATCTCGTGGATTTCCTATCCGGTTTCATCAGCGAAACTTTGCCTAACTGGTAAATGTGACTGCATGTGATAAATACAATTTTTCCTAAACACCAGAAGAACCTTTGATAAGATTAGAAGTATTAAAGTCTGTCAAAGCGTGTGATGTTCCTGTGTGCTGTGTCCAAAATGTTGGAAATGGGTGGCTGTTTATTTTTGAGATTATTTTGGTTTGATCATTTGAGAGGACCAGATTGGATTGTTTTTGTGAACATTTCGTTATGTAATGCAGATTTGCAAAAAGAGGATGTTTTTGAAAGATGGGGCAACAAACTCAAGGTGAAGGGCACATTTACATATGTAGTCAAGGCACAGCAGAAACATAATCTTGAATTAAAAAGCCTGTTTAATTCTAAGGTTCAGAGAGAGGGTGGAAAATGGTCATGACACACTAAGTATGTTTTTGGCACATAAATCTCTCACAAACATTAAAAGTCGACCTCAGAGAAAAATCGAAATGAATGCAAATTTTATATGACCCTTTTAATTCTTGCTCTCTTCCCGTTCTCCCGTGTTCCTCTTTGATCCTTTTATCTGTGACTGACTATGCTGCTGTCTGCACACACACACACACACACACACCTACTGGATGCATATTTCCATAATTGTTTTGGGGTTATCCGATTTCTTGGACATTCTTGTTTTAAGCATTCCTCCCTGAAGAGACAATGACCTTCTTTCCTCGGCAGAGGTGCGAGTGAGATTTGGGAATGGGGCTTAGAGTTCCCCTCCCCCGTCTGTGTCTCTTCACCAATGGATCTCTTGTCCCCAATCCCTTCAGAAGAAAGAACCAGTTCTTTCCCAAGACTCCTTGAAAATGTCCTTGACTTAAACCTTCTTCTGACTTCGCCTCCTCTCTTTTTCCTCCCATGCTGGAGTTTCCTTGCATGTCTGTTTGTAAGTCTGTTTATCCATCGCTTCTTTGCAAACACGTCTCAGACGCAGTGGTATTTGGTCAATCTCATGAGAATGTGTTTAGGTACACTTTCAATCCTAGAATCAAAAGATAATAAATTACATTTTGCATAAAGACACAAAGTAATTTAGAACACTTAAGATTGTTTACGTTCTTTTAAAGACGATTATAAACATTTCCCCCTGGAATTCTAATGTGATGTGCCTCAATGTTTTACTTTTTAAAAGTTCTTTCTAATTTTCATAGATAATTATCAATGTTCTCAAAGATAATTATCCTCAGACTCCCATTACAGAAAGAGAGTAATGAAAATCACTGTGTCCTGACTAAAGAAACACCAATAATTAGTTGAACCTATATCTTTTTTTTTCCCTAAAGAAACTTTTTAATCAATCGGTTATCTTTTTTTTTTAACTGACAAACAAGCTGTAAGTGTAAACATAGCCCAGAACAAATCTAATAATATAAATTAACAAACGATATTCATAATGCATATTGTTTATTAGAAGAAAAATATCTGCATTATGAGAGTTGCATCACAGTAATAAGTTGGAGTTGTCATGAAAATTTAATTTTCTTATTTTTATTTTGAAATGAAATATAGCTGCTAACCGCATTTTTTACATTGAAAAGCTTCTTCTTTTTTTTTTTAAGCTGGATTTGAAACCTATGTGGACCAAGTTGTTCATCTGCAAGAAACTGAAACAAGAAGCCTTATGTCAAATACAAATAGTTTTAATATTGGGTCCGTATTATTAGGGCGGGAGAGTGGTTAAGAGATTATGATGGTAAGCTCTTCTGAATGCTTTAGTAAATGACATGTTGCTGTGCTGAGTTTCTGGGGTCTATGATTGTCTGTCTCAGTTGCGTGTCTGTTTGCTCCAGGAGCCTTTATCTTTCAAGGAAGAACACAAAGGACATTCCTCAAGTGTCCCACCCCACCCCCTACTCCAATCTTTGTCTTTAAACAATGCCTGCCAGACTCTCCTCTTACCATGCATCCCTTTGCAGGACAAAAGACAGAAGTCAGCACTCCTCTCTTCCTTCGCATATGGACTTATCATCTTCCTCAGTCATTACTCAAGCCAAAAAGCTGCACTTCCCATCTTTAGAAAGCTCACCAATGAAGTGTGTGTGAATAATGTTGAGTTCTCAACTCTCATGCTTAAACAATAAGCAATTAAGAATGTTTTATGTGCCAAACTACATTTTAAAAGGGACAGTAATCCACTGACAATTCAGATACTGCAATAGGAAAAATCATGGAGCTAGCATAGCCTTCAAAATTTTAATTAGTATTTTGTGGCTTTAGTAATTTATTAGTTAGGTAAGCTCGGTATAGATGTGTTTGATAGTCAGTGTGTGAAACCTAAGGATATGATTTAAGTGTAAAATGAATGTTCATAAGGTTAATCTATATTGTGTGCTGAGATGATGCTAGCAGTCCTTCTTATGATCAATGACAATGATGTAGTTGGAGAAAAATAATCCATACAGGAACCAAGGAACATAAAAAACACCAAGCGTTTTGAAAAGGCGTATATCTTTGGAACACTAGGTGGCGCTGACATTGAACTTCTCAGATACCTTGAGGTCATGCTGTTGATGATCCCTACCATATTTCGTGGCAGTGTGTCGAAGCGGTTAAAAGAAATCAATATTTACATCAAATGTTTAAATGGTGGATGCATGATTTGACCAATTCTGGCAAAATTGGGATCAACAGATTCAGCATGACCCAAGGAATTCATATTTCCTGTCAAACATTTCACACAAAAAAAAAAGAAAAAAAAATTTTTTTTTTCAGATTTCATTATGTGGCTCTGTCGTCAATTTTGACATGAACCCTCAAATCACGGTAATGAATCAATTTTAGGACAAAGGGTTGAAAAGTTACAACCAAAAGAAAAGTTGATATTTAAACTGATTATATAATATAATACAAAAACTGATTATTCCTGCCCACCCCATTAAGTGTGCCAAATTTCACCATTTTCCAACGAAAAGGGGAAGAAGAAGAAAACAAATGGATGCTATAGAGGCTACGCATTTTTGGTCAACACAGGAAAGAAAATGTTATTCCCCAAACCATTTCAGATTCAGGTCTTTAAGGCCCTGTTTACAGCTGGTATTAAGATGCGTTTTGGTCGATCGGATCACAAGTAGACGAGGGAGACATATTCCCGTTTACACCTGGTGTTTTAATCCGTCTCTTTTGTCCACTTTCAACCACTTCTGTCGTGATTTCTTATGGGCGGGTTAATGTATGGGTTTTTTAAGATCTTTCGGTCTAATGGACAAAATAAGCTCACACAATTTACATATGAACATGACTGGAGACGACGAAAAGAGCATCAGCTTTAGTTTCTGCTCTGACAGACGCAAGATCACGCCGAACGCTGTGAGTGTGTGTTAGAAATCAGAAATGCTGAGAGAACATTGAGTTTGGTACGTTTTTCATCTTCAAACCAAACTTGAGTCTCTGGCCAACAAAGTTTAAATCCTGTCTGGCTAGAGCTCTTCCCATAATGTTCCTGCATTAGTTCAGTAGACGGAGAGTAGATGGTCTTCTATGTCTGTTTGAACACATTCGATCACATGAGCGTTTACACTACGAAAGCAATCCGGACGAATGCGCTTTCCACGACCTCTGGAAGTGTTCGAAAGTGGACAAGCTCAAAGCGTTTTAGACCCCGTTTACACCAGTATCAGTGTCGTCCACTTGTAATCCAATCGACCAAAACGCATCTTAACACCAGCTGTAAACAGTTTCTAAGAGGAGTATTGTGGCACAAACTAGAAAGCTAATGGAACAAAAATAAAGGGATTGGGAAATAAAAAACATTGTCTTTGTCAATAAAGCACACTTTTGTAAATTAAGTATAGGATACTCAATTATGGGCTTAAAAAAACAACAACAAAGTTGTTTCACAAAATCCGGCAAACGTTGACGAACAAGTGCTGTAATTTAGTTTTTGAAGTCTCTTTGTTTTACTGGTCTGTTTTATAGGAGGTCATTCTCTTGTGCTTTAGTGTGTGTTTAGTGTATACTGCTGTGTGTGACACACTTGTCAGAGGGACGTCTCTGGTGCCTGAGTGTTGACAGAGTGTGTATGTGACCTTTGTGTGAATGGCCATCCATTATAGAACGACGGGGAAGATAAGGACAGAGGTCTGTCCTATTAGAGAGATGTGTGTGTGTGTGTGTGTGAGAACACTCAGCTCTTTATGTCTAGTTCATTCTTGTGTGCAGTGAAGCATATGGGTAGACCTGACTGAAGAGGGGACGGAGATAAGAGTGATATAAAGCCAGACACACCATAAGGGGTGTGTGTGTGTGTGTGTATTATTAACATTCCATGCTTTAGGGGGATTTGCTGGTCATAATAAGAGTTAAAATAATGTTCCGAGTTGAATTCAAGTTAAGCTTTGAGGACAGAATCTGAGACACAGAAACTATTACGATTTCTGATCTGTGTAAAATGTTGCTCTGTAATACAGAAAAAAATCCACCACAGCCAATGTATAGTCTCAAATCCGCCTAGAAAAAAGTCCTACTTAAAAAAAGAAAAAGATGACGTAGCAGGGCTGGATTACATTGGGCACAACTGCCAGGATCATCTGCCATTGCCAAAGACAAGAGGGCTCTCAGCTTTAACAGTGCGAATTGACCAGTAGGATATAGCATAATAGTGACCAGGTAAACTTCACCATAACTGATGATGAGGAAGGCAAGAAAACAGGAAAGCTTGGCCCGAAAAGCAAGAGATGGTACTCTTACTTCCTAACTGTCCTAAAAATTGGTTTGTTTGGGCATCCAAAGACCTTTGCTCATCTAGACAACTTTATAATTCAATAGCTCACACTATTATCTGGTACACATTATTAAGCACATTTCTGCCTTTAAACTCTCCTATGAACTTGCCTGATAGACATCCAATGAAAGTGCATTATTGTGACATGTCTTTAGTTCGTTTTCACAAACATAGAGTCAAGTCTAATTTTTTCCCCCTCTATATTAAGTCATATCCACAAATCAAAGCCATAAACATGTCTTGAACTTTGGGATGGCCAAACCAAGTTTTTATTTTAAAAATATGCACACGTTCACTCTTACTCGTATGCCTAATATGACGAAAACATGTCACATTCAATTATGGATTACATGAATTAGCCTACGTAAATTGTATATTTACAAGGCCTATATTTTCAATGGATCTTTTAAACATTTCTCAGAAGTGGAAGTCGTCATAGTTGGGTAAACTGGTGAACAGAAACTACAACAAATACAATATACAAAAAAGCATTTCTAAGACTTTACAAAAGAGGAAAGCATATCAAAAGACTAATTACTGATCAGATGACCAGTGTAATCAATGACACAATGTACAGTGTAACATGTAATGTACATTATATAAAAATTTTTTAATTAAATTAACTATAAAAAAAACATTGCTAGATTTACAAGGTTAATGACTGTGGAAACGTATCATCATTCTGTGAAATGGGTCCATTCAAAAATGTGAAATTTGACTAAACATTTTATAGCTTCCATCACTGGATATTACTGATGGTCATTTCACACCTCATTCATGAAAAAGTCGTCTAATACGTAAGGGATAATGTA
>JAPMNU011368784.1:0-19048 GCA_029874995.1 Alburnus alburnus
TTCTAATGGAACTGCAACCAAAATCAATACAATGGGGCTGAATAGGGAGTGCCAAGGCTCTCCGTAGACGGGCTCTGGTGTGTATGTGTGTGCGCTCTGTGAAGCGCGACAAACACGATCAGCCAATCACAGACATATATGTTGAGTGCGTGAACACAATGGCCAATCAGAGACATATATGTTGAGCGCGTGTGAATCAAAGTTGTTTAATAGTCCGTTCAACAGCGCTCGAAATGCTAGAGGGAAATGTTGGTATCGTCACATTTTTTTACATTTCAGTACCGAAGTTGGTACTTTTGACAAAGCTAAACAAAATATTCAGAAGAATCACAGTATTGATTTTATTTTTGTATTATTATTATAATTTTTTTGTTTTAATCAAGGCAAGAGTAACACTGGAATATATTTGTTTATTGTTTAATTGGCCGTTTATAAAGTTTTAAAGAACTCTGGGGTTACAAAGAAAGAAAAAGGTTTTATTTTTAGAACAAAGAAACTATTCTTAAGTTGTCTTCATTTTTTGTGCAAAACAAGGAAAGCTGTCATTCAAATAATAAGAATTGGCCACTTGTAAAATGTGATGTATTCGTCATTCTCTTTATTTTACACTCAAAGTCAATCCACTCTGACAGAGGCAGGACAGGTAATAAAATGTTTAAACAAAAAACAATACCTCAGGCAGTTGTGAATAGGTTTTTGACTATTGGTAGTGACCTGGATGGATAATTAAATGTAGTGTAGTGGTTTAATTATATTCGGTTTGTTTGGGAGGCTGAGGGAGGCCCAGGTGTTGGATTGAAACTTCAGATGGTCCTCTTGTAACTCTGCGAACGGCATTCCCATTTCAGAATCACAATGCGTGAACAGAGTTTTAACGCCTCGCTGGTTTTCCCCCTCTCTCTGCTCCCTTTCTCTATTCTTATTGTCTCTATTCTAGTTTCTCAGTGTGTTTATGTGTGTGTGGTTTGATGGTCAGTTGCCCGTGAAACTACTCTGTGTAGCCTACTCCTGGAGCTCCAATAAGTTGGGGCACACAATCTTTAAACAACCCTTGACTAAAGCTAAAGAGAAATAAGGGGTGTAGCAGCTCTGAGTCTGAATATTAATGTCCTACTAGTTTACTACTACTAAACTTTCTGTTTACTCATCTCTATAAGCCTGCTGTAGTCATGAAACTCACTGTATTTTCACATCTTTTCAGTCTACAGCATCTTCAGGTGAGGAAGAGAAAGACTCCTGCCAAATGAGAGCACAAAGTCCCGCAGAGGAGGAGGGGGTTGAGGTTGATGGACAAATGTCATGGTCCAAAGCCCCGCCCCTGCCCACTCCAGAAGAGAAGATGAGGCAGCAGGCTAAGGCTGTTCTCACAGATATTGTCCCCATCGATGTCACAGGTAAGAAATATATCCCATCAACTGTCAGTCAAACATGCCAGCACTGTAGAAACGTTGTGTTTCATGTTGTGTCTCCAATGAGTCCCTATGTTTGTCAGTCTAGAATTCATATTGCTGGTCTGTGTGTTACGTTACATTACTTTCATGTGGATCTTTCATTAAAATCAGTAAAATCTTAGAAATTGTAACTGATTTGAACATTTGAGCACTGCATGCATGATCACTACACACCGCCTGTTCTAGATGCATAACCACATGGATACATCTAACATGAATGTGTCTGAGTGTATTAACAGTTCTCATATTAACAGTTCTGTCATTTCCTTCTATCTCTTTGACCTTTGAAAGTCATCTGTTTGAGCATTCAGTCTCCCAGCCGATGCATAAATTCAGCTGTGCATCACTATGAACACCTAATCCAAAAGAACAGTCTTTCCTACTAGACAGAATAAGCTCTCTATGTCCAATCCCTTTAAATAATTCCGAACTTCACTATGACTCAGGAAGAAGCTGTATTATACTATAAAGCACACACAAATACACACCACACACTAATTCAGTCTGTCAGCTCCGTGACTTAGTCAGGCATCTCAGCGTGCTGAGGCTTAGTCAACAGTGCCCAGTCTCTGGGGTTCCCTTGCTTTTGCAGCGCTACAGCACATCTTGCAGCACAAAAGTGCTTTTATATAAAATACTGTTTCTAATGATATAATTCAAACCGAGCTTTCCTCTTCATATACTTTGTATAGAGGAAGATCATTGTATTTACAAAGAATTCCCCTTAGTGTACAACAGATCAGAGTTGTAAGTGTAACCACTATACTGCCAGGCAAAGGCAAACGCAGTATTTGCATTTATTGTCAACTGAATGACTTAAATCACTCATAGCACCCAATATTAAATGTTAATATTGGGTGCTATGACTTGATTTAAGTCATTCACCCAACAAGATGGGTGATTTTAATAGCTGTTTCTGAAACTTCTGTATTTTGTAACATAGCTACTTGCTTTCTTGACACAGACACACTTAAACACAGACCCACTTAAAACATGAATGAGTAAAGATATGAATGCAGTTTTGTTTTGGTCTTTTTTCTAACTTTGGCCTGGTTTTCACATTATTTCGCTTATGCAGAATGTGTGTGGCTCTGCATGAAAGTTTACTGGTATAGTATCTGTATGTGTGTGTGTGTGTGTGTGCTCTGCATGTGTGATGCATGTATGTTACTAACTGGCCCTTTTGCCTGTCTGCCCTCGTCAACTGGTCTCCAGGGGAGACGTTTGACAGGCAGGCCAGCATCCGCCGCTCTCTAATAAACACTGACACTCTGGTCCGCCGGCCCAAGAAGGTTAAGCGAAGAAAGACTATTTCAGGGGTGCCTGACAACGTCCAACAGGAACTAGGTATGGTATGGCTTTGCCAGCTTTCTGTGCTGCTGCTCCTGCCTCACCTGTTTCCATTTAGATGACTCTGTAGTCATCTTCATGTAGTACTGTAGTTGTCATGACCCATATAATGTAGTTTGTCATGACCCTGCCTCTCTTTCCCATCTTAATGCATTGATTTTAGAAGTCTTAGGATCATCCTAATCTGAGCTCTTGGACTTCCCAATTCAAAATAAATTCCAAATTGCTGTCTTATAAGTCTATTTTCAAATCATCCATTGATTTGCTAATCATTACAGAATCTCTCATGCCCTAAATGTGGATTTCTTGCATGCATACTCTCAACGCTCCGTTATATAATCTCAGCATCCAACAGCTGCATCCCGCATTTCTCACCACTCCCCTGGGTCATGGTCCCTGATTCTATTTAGTTTGCTTCCTGTTAGTGTATGTGAGTGCTCATATTTGGAGCCATTGTTGGAGATGGCATGCCACATTTTGCTTTGCAGCCAACTGAAGCCACTTCATAATCCCCTATCCAGATTCTTCTGGCAAAACACTTCATATTTTATCAGGACAGTAATGGAGGGGGAGGGGAGAGTTAAAATAGATGTAGTATAAGTAAAAATAGTGCAGATAGTCCTCGTAGGATTTTTTTTCCCCTGTTATGCGGAAGTATATCAGCAAATTTCATATAATTTTCAATACACTAGCATACTGTTAAAATGCCATATCTGTTTGCGCTCATGCCAGATTATGGAGATTGTGGAAAGGGCATTCTGTCTCAGTCTTTGTATTTGCTATTTGTAGATATGCTTTTAATGAGGCCTTTCTGTTGTTTATACGTGCAGGGGTCAGGGCTAACTTCATGCACCAGTGTCCTATCCCTGGCTGTAAAACTTAAGCTGATCTGATAGAAATGCTTTTAAGACACGTTTTTGTCTGGCAGTTAGAATGTCATGATTACTCTTGAATGGTAATTTATTCTCTAACATTGAGTGTGACATTAAGAAGATGCAAGGTTGCACTTTGCTGTGTGTGTATTATGGTAACAGGAGGCGTAATACATTAACAGCCTGTGGTTTTCAACTAAACTCTAGAAATGTGTTTGCATGCATAAGCCCATAAAGATGTGTGGTTTGTGTGAGAGAGTGTTGTGGTAGTGCTAGACCATCTGCCTGTCCTCCTTCGAGCACCAGCTTACTAAGATCATTGACTTAGTGCAAACTCTCAGTGACACTCAGGAATGGACAACAAATTTGGTGCCAGCCATTAAGTTATCAACCTTAATCAAAGTTTCCAGTAGTCATCAACATGCCACATGTGGCTCAAGATAATCAAATTAATTAGCTCTCAATAGAGAGGGTTAATCTGATTGGCAGCTGATGTCACAAAGAGATGGAGGGGAGAGAAGCAGAAAAACAAGCAGCTGTAGTACTTGTCATAATTGTCTCCTTTCTTTTTTCTCTGTAGCAGCTAAAGGGCGCGGAGGAGAGCTTCGGCCACAGTCCATGTTTATCCCTGGACAGTATTCAACACTTGGGCGAGTCATGAATAGGAATTCAACTCTCCGTCGATCTATAACAAAAGATTCTGGCTGCCAGACTGAGGAGGTGAAAATTGTCCCACCCTCTGTGAGGAGAATACGAGCTCAGAAGGGCCAAGGAATTGCTGCTCAGATGGCCGGCATCTCCAGTTCTGCCATGAACATCTCTTCTGTCTATGATGGGAGCTCCTCTGGAAGTTCTATTGTTGTAATGGAACCACAGTTTGGCAATGATATCCAACGTTTTCACAGCTTGCCACGAGGTGCACGGGTCTCTCTAAATGCAGAGCCTCTTTACAGTAGCACCCCTTTCAGGCAAGAAGAGTCCACTGCAAAAGCACCTCAGCAGATTGGAAAATTACAAGTAGATGAAACTGTGGTGCACATGAGGAATGCCCCCAGGGTATGTAACCAAGCCCGGCCAAAATCTCAAGAGGTGAGAGGTACTCAAAAGGAGTGGGGATCAGCCTGTGTAGTTTCTCCACATGCAGCCTACTCAACCTCCCTTATACCTAATGCTACTCTGTCTTGTTCTGCTGAGGTTATTGCACTTCACACCACATCAAGCCCTGGCCAGAGCCCACTTGCTGGGTCACCATACACTAAAGCTAGACCTCTTAGCATGGTCTCAGCTGTCAACAGTGAGAGCACTAGTAGTGTAGGCACAGGATCACACACACCAGAGTCAGGCATGAAAGATACCTGCAGTGAGACTGGCCAGTCTGATAGTAGTTTGCACAGCCACAGCACCATTGCCGCAGGAACATTGTCTTCAGATGAGCAATGGATTTACGACACTCCTGAGAATGTCTTGCCCAGAAGGACACTGACTTCCAGCAGCTCGACACCTATAAATCATCTCTATAGTAGCCTTGAACGCTCCTCAAAAGGCACAGACTCTAGTTCACTCTACTCAATGGACAATGATGGCTACTACACTTCCATGCATCTGGATTCAGGTCTTAGGTCAAGGAGCCAGGGTAGTGGCCATGGTCATGGTATAGGAGGAAGAGCAGGAAGACACAGTATGTATGAGTGCCTGGGTCAGCAAGAAGACAGAACCAGCTTGTACAGTGACCACTCACTGTCACGCTCCATCTCTCTACGCAAGCCTAAGAAACCACCTCTTCCACCAGCACGCACAGACTCTCTACGACGAAAGCCTAAGAAAACCAGCTCCCCTACTGCCAATATTGGAGGGTCAGATATTCGCAATGGCTCTCTTCTTAATGAGTCACTAATTGCCACACTCCAACAGTCACTTCAGAATGGGCTGAAAGGCAAAGGGTCCTCCACCTCACCATCTCACAGTCCTTGTAGCGACTATGAAGACCCCTGGATGCTTCGTCCCAGGAGCCAGAGCAGCATCAGTGCAGGCAGCAGTGGTGTATCAGCAGCAGGGATGGCTCATGTGTACTCCATCTGTCATGTCACACCTTCTCATAGTGACACTAGTAGCCTCCGTTCTGATTATGCAGACTCTTGGGGCTACTATGTGGATTATCCTCGTCCATCTGGAGATCAAACACAGTCACCATGCACCAATTCACTTTCTGCTGGACAAGTGGTTGAGATGGTAAATGGAAGAGACCTCCACAATGGTAACCAGACTACTCTTCCTCCTGCTCAGGAAGGAAGTGTAAAGCCCAGAACAGGCACCTCATCGCCAGACAGGGTACATCGGTTGACTTCTCCATCAAGTGGATACTCAAGTCAATCTAACACTCCAACAGCTGGCACTCCCGTCCCCTCTTTTATGAGATGCAGGTCCCCATCAGGCAGCAAGCCCAAACCCAGAGTGCCTGAAAGAAAGTCATCCTTGCTCTCATCTGTATCCATATCCTCTTCTTCCACCTCTCTTTCCTCTAACACCTCTGATTCCAACAGGAACAATATTCCTCCTCCACCTCCTCTTCCAGCTGCCCCTGTGGCTCTTATACCTTTCAATGCTCCGTCCTTTCCTCCTCCCCTTGCGCCTTCCAGCCCTGTGTGCACTGCAGACCAGATTTTTCCTCCTCCGCCACCTGCTTTACCCTCCACCCCCCCTCAACAAGCATCCATGAGCCCTCCTTACATCAATTCTTCCCCTGAATTTCCACCACCTCCACCTCCAGAAGTGTTGATAGACCCTGCCTTGTCGGGCCTCAATTGTTCTTTCAGCCCTCCACCACCACCTCCACCACTGCCTGCTTTTTCCCCCATCCCTGCTTATTCTCCACCCCAAAATCAACTCCTACCCAGCATGACACCACCTACACCTTCTTCTACTTGTTTGAAGGAAATTAAGGGTAGCCTAAAACCAGTGAACTCAGAAAGAAGAACAGTGCCGCCTCACTCTGAGCAGCCTAGTAAGGTTGGCATGCCTCTGATCACCACATTTGCCCTGCAGAATGTGCAACTTCGGTCAGCAAAGCAGCCAAAAATCAATGAAGTTAATCAGTTGGCCAGACCCCAAACACCAGAGAAGCTTCTCCAACTACGGCATCCCATAGTTCCTCACGTTTCTTCAATACTTCCAAATTTAAGGCCATCATCTCCAGAGAAAAAACTCTCCATCCAGCATAGCCAGGATAGCCATGTTGAAGCACAACCTGACTGTGATGTGAAATCAATTTCTGAACCAACATCCTGCCTCACAAATGGATCCATAGATCTTGACGAGGTTAAGGCCACAACTGAAGTAGATGGTTTGAAGACTGCCCTCTCATCACCTGCAGAAACACCACAAAACGCTACACCCAAGAAAAAGCCTCCTGCGGTTTCCAAAAAGCCCATGTTTTCTCTCACCTTTTCATCAGTGGATCATGTCAGTGATTTGCTGAGTGCTCAAAATGACGTTAACATCTCTACAACTACACCTGAAGGTCTGGACCCCACACCTTTGCCAGAACAGGAAGAGACAACTGAGAAGGGTAGCATTGGCATTTCTGTACCTCCTGAGGAGATAAGAGACATTTCTTCTACAAATTGTGAAGCTCAGGAGTTCTCCCAGACTTCTGGTACCATCATTCTTGATGCAGACATGGGTACCATTGAAGGAAAGGATGGAGAAGAGGGAGATGATGAAGATGTAACCAGCAGCACAGAATCTTTTGGATCTAAAGATGATGAAAGTGGTGAGTTAGATTGTTCTCATTTTACTCTGTGGAGATCATTTATAAAACTGGATGACACAAAATCATACAATTTTAAATACGCAGACCTTTTTAAAGAGTCAGAGGCACTATTGGGTGACGTGATTCCAAGCTTTAAATTACATAAAGAGAGATAATAGGAACAAGGTGATGCACATTAGCACTTAAGCGTGTATTAAAACAGCATTGTCAACAAAAAAAACTTGTGTATAAGTATACATGCATTTAAGGCAAGAGGTGGCTGATTTTGATCACTTCTACCATGAGTGTGTCAGGGCTTAGAATTGGACATCACTCAAGTAGCCCTTTGGATTTAGTACTTATTTAGTTTTACTTCTCTCTGTCTCTTTCCCCAAGTCTTTCACTGTATTCATTCAACAACCCCTCCCCTTCCACCATCTGTCCCATTGACTCATCCTTTTCTCATTCTCTCCTGTTTTACCATTCTCTCTCATCCTTTTGTTTTTCATTGTTTCATTTATAGATTCTCTCACCAGTTTTGAATGCATGTTACATCAGGTAACATAAGGTTTCTGAAACATCAGGTAAATAAGGAAATAAGCAGAAGTTGCAGGTAATAAAATAAACTAAATATTTAAATAATATAAATAATATAAATTCTAAATACTGAATATTAAGAGTACTGACAACAACTATACACAGACAACTCTTGAATATGGTAATTAAAGCAGTGTCTATTTAATGAGAGTGTGCAGTATACATATTGATACTTTTTTAAATTTATACAATTATTACAGCATAGAACAAAAGAGAAAATGTGCATCTCTCTCTCTCAACGTCACCAGTGTTACAGTGTCCATAGACTCTCCCCCTCACACTTCTAGTGAGGGTCAGGATAGAATGGGACAGCATTCCTTAGGGAAAGCCGTTTAAACAGGATGGGGCGGGGGGTGGAGCTGACAGTGGGTAGAGGAAGAGAGAAGTGAGGGAGGGGTATGGAAGAGAGCGCGTAACGTGAGATCACCCTCAGTGTCTCAGGCAAGTGCAGATGTGAGATGAGAGGAGAGCAGAGCACTGCAACTGAACTCTGGGAAGGTGGATACGACCGTAACAATGTAAGACAATATTAAACATAAAGCTTTTTACTGTCTTCATGTGGGTTTTTTATGAGTGTGAAGTATATGTGTGTGTCCTTGGATTTATCGATGGCTCTAGGATGTGTCTTGGTACTTATATGAAATGTAGGATTTTGATGGACTGGTTTAAAATCTGATGTTATCTGATATTTTATGTAAAACCATTCAAACTCTACCAGTGTTTATCTACATATATTTTCCTCTCTGCTTTGAATATTTTTGTTTGTTTGTTTTTTAGACAAGTTTGTCCAAACATGCCTATGCATATTTGACATAATATTGAGTTCTAGAATGACAGTATCTGTTTGTCAGCTGGGTCCTGTTTGCAGTGTGTTCATTTATTTCCATGTCATTAGGCTCTGCCTTTGAAGTTTATTATCATCATTACACTTCCATTACACTGATGCATCTGGTTGACTTTTATATAAATTGGAGTCAATTGCATTCAAGGAGTCAAACCCATGACCTTGGTGTTGGAGGTGCAATGCTCATAATAAAACTATGCAATTTATATATATATATTTATAGAAATTTAAATACATCCTCTATTATATGAGTTTAATATATGAATGTCCTACCAGGTGAGGTGTTTGAGTCCAGCACGTTGGACGTCGCTCAATCTCCCAGCATCAACGGCGACAGCTGTGGGGACATGGTGACCCCAACGCGGCCCCGCACCACTGAGGACCTCTTTGCTGCCATTCACAGGTAAATTCCCAAATACTTTGCTGGTATCCCTTTTCCAGTCTCATCTACTTCCTTTCCACTCCATCTTTCCCACCTCCCATAAACCGCAATTCATAACTTTAAAGTGGGCTGTCCTATCCAATCGCAGATACATTCATCAAAGATAGAGTGTGGAAAGAAAGCAGCCTGTAAAGAGTAGGGCTTCTGTGGTCTCTGTCTGTCAGATTGAGAAATGCCACAGGCTGATGCATTACTCCACTGGATGCTCATGTACATTTGGCTGTGTTAAAGAAACATGCACTCTCTTCTAATTCAGTCATAAAACTCTCATAGCCTTACTGCGGTTATTCACGTGAAAATGCACCTCTGTTGCTTACCCTATGGGGAATTATTTAAAATTCATTATGTTGTTCACACAGACGTATTACGTATGCAGGCTCTTCCATAGTCACGTGTAATGGGCAGGTTTTTGAAGTTCTTTAGCACATCACACAATTTCATTCTAGAGGATTTGGTTTCCTCTGCTACTGTGTGTGCGTGTGTGTGTGCGGCTTTGCTCTTCCTTATGCTCTGGTCTGCTGCAATCTCACACAGATATTAGAGTAAAAGATATCCTTGAAATGGAAGACCAGTTTAGATGTAGTGTGACAGTGCACCAGATGCTATATGTGCTCAGTAAATCCTGCGGTTTGGCTGATGTCACTCTCATAGCACTGAGCTTTAGATGAATCACATAAAAAAGCTGAAAGCTAGATTACAACCACAATGTAAACAGCATTCATCTCAAGAATTGACCTAATGTTTTTTGAAGGACTTTACTGCAGGATTGCAGTTTTGTTTTCTGGTTAAAAATATAGAAACATGCTTAAAAGAACAAAATTACATATTATAGAACGAAATGATCAACAGTACGTGGAAGCCATGTGCATATTCCATTCATTCCAGTGAAGACAAGCCAATGTTACAGCACACAGGACATTCTAAAAGCCTTTGTTGCAACCGTTTTGGGGGGTCTTTTTCTGTTCCAGAAGGACAATGTCTCTGGCACACAAAGCAAAGTCCATAATGAAGTAGTTTACGGAGTCTGAACTGGAATAACTTGCCTGGTTGGGTGATGGGGTCTGGCTCACAGTTTGTGTTCCAGTTCATCTCAAAGATGTTAAGCGTGGTTCAGATTCACACCAGACTTGGTTAATAATTTCTTGATGAACCTTGTTCATGCCGGAGAAAAAAAGTTGTATCTTAAAATAAGTTTACCATTTTACCTCTGCAAATTGTTTTTTGTCTGTTTTATGCATAAACCTCAGAAATGAAGCATAGAATTAAATCCTATTTTCTAATTTTAATCTTAAAACTAAAATTTTATTATTTTTAGATATTAATTTTTGAAAGAGCTTTTTTAGATGGGGGGTTTTCAATGGATTTTTGTTTTGTTTTAGATATTGTATCTCTGACACTTCAATTCTTGCTTCCACATCCTTTGTCATTTTCCCCCAATCTGTCATATCTGTCATTCTCTTCCTCCTTTTCCTTTCCTGATCCCTCCCATCCTCCCTTTCCTTCTCTTTCGTTCAGCCTGGACCAGTTGAACATGAACACCCCCCAACATACGAGGTGCGGTCTGGCAAGTAATTAGCTGTTGGCGTATTCCTCTCGTGGTGATGCTAGGGTGGGATTAGCTCTATAATCTCCCAGCGCATCTCAGACGTGGGATGAATCTCTGCTCCATCCCGCAGATAATCCCACGCTCCCTAATCTGCAGCAGTTATGCCATGCTAATGAATTTGATTTGATCCTGGGCACAAATGCTAGCTTTCATTGACCCAAGGTCCCCCTACCGGTGGGATGAACGAACAACCCTTTTGGTTAAAGTGATGCGGGGCATTTTGCCCAGTATGCTTTGTTGATTAGGCTTCCATTATGTCTGCACTTCCATAAAGTTGCAATGCTTGCAGTATTTCTCTTTGGTTTGGCTTTTAAAGGACTGAATTTGAATTAAGCAAACACCCCCCACCACCCCTACCCCTGCTATTTATATACTGCATTAAGATATTCCTGCTTTTCCAATTTTGCAGTGAGGTTTTGGTTTGCTGGGGGCTAGTGGAGTTTAATGAGAAAGTGGAACAGAAATCAATGAAGGGGATAGGCTCAAAAAAATGAATCACTAAAATTGAATTGGATCTTATTCAGGATGTTCAGCTTCGGGAGTAGTTAGATTAGTCGTTAATTAAAGTGAAGCATTTTAGTTAAACATTTATGCCGGCAAATCTGACACATTATTCTCTAAATTTTATTTTTGTTTATAAGCGGATTCTCTGCAGCCTACTGCTAACTAATATAAGCTTGAGCTGATATTTTTTAAAAAGCAATTACATATACGTCACTAATATATTGTGCATCCCTACTTTGGTTTAAATGGCTTAATATCTGTTTTTACAAAACAATTTATTTGACGTTATTTTACTTTTGTCTCCAGGTCAAAGCGGAAGGTTCTGGGGCGCAAGGAATCTGAAGAGGAGCGCTCACGAGGTCCTCTATCCCCACCGGTCACCCCCACAGGAATGGCCCCCGGTTCGACGTCTTCCCTGCCACGGCAAACAAGCTCCATACAGCGCAGCCTGCGCAAATCCCCGACCAGCAGCGACACCTTCAAGGCCCTCCTGCTGAAGAAAGGCAGTCGCTCCGAGACCAGCTTCCGCATGTCTGCCGCCGAAATGCTGCGCAGCACCGACCCGCGCTTTCAGAGGACTCGCTCTCTCGACTCCTCGCTCGATCCGGCGTCTCCGACGGGCGAGAGCCCCTGCTCTTCTCCAGGCCGGAACAAAAGGGCGTCCGAGGACTGGGCGCGCAACGAGGGAATGTTCTCAACGTCCCCGTCATTAATCGGGCCGAAGTACGGCCGATCCCGCACACCGCCCTCTGCCGCCAGCAGCAAGTACAACGCCCGCAGCCGGATCCTCAGCAGCCCCATGACAGTTATTTGCGAGAGGGATGGAGAACTCACCGACTGTGAAGACCCATGCCCCGTTTCTCCATCAAACATGCCCCTTCCCATCTCTCAGGACTCTAACAGCACTTTATGTGAGCAGAGCAGCAGTTAGGAGATGAAATGGCTCCTTGGCAAAGGCAGAATGTCTTCTCGGCACCAGAGATTGACTGAGGGCAGAAGACCAGGAGTCGAACTCTCGAAGGTCTTGCTGCCCGCTAATCCAGGCAGCGCTGCCTGATATTGTAAGACGTGCGGACCCGAGGTAGATCAAGCCGTCAGCTCAAGCAGTAGGCGGCGTACTGCTATACCTATAGCTCTTCACAAATAAGGTTCACTAACCTATCTAATCAAATTTGACCTTCTTTTCAGAGGGAACTCTGCTTTCAGTGGCAATACTAGACTCATCTTTTCAAAGCCCAACAATTCTGTTATTTTGTTCAGCCTTTTATTTCCACTCTTAAGCATTAACAGTCAGATTTGTGTGGGGTTTTTTTTTGGTGAAGCTGTTTACGAAAGTTGTATTGAAGGAATTACTATGTGACTGCTTGCTTTGGCTGTAGTAGTTCAAGTTGATGGATATTGTGTCAGCGCTGTGGTCCAAAGAGGTGCGTCACTTCTCGAACTTCACAGAGGCAGCTCTGTCAGCGCCTTTCAGTTAGATATCCTTAATACACCGGTCTTCAAAGATCAAGATAAGAGAGCACACCGACCAATTTCTACAAGAGACTTACTGTTCGGACTATCAGAAGTGTCTGGAATAGAAAAGGAATTGTGGGCCAAGAGATTGGAGTAATGACGGCTTGTTCGTGGAAACAAAAAGAGTTTCTTTGGTTTTTGGTGTGTAGGTTTGCACTGTTCATTGTCTCCTTTTATTTGTCATTTAAAAAACATGGTGTCTGTGTTGGTTATTTTAAAGAGTTAATTCTTACATCTTACTTGAAACAAATGACCGGTTTTACTTGTAATTGTTTTGGTTACCAAAGAGCCGAACAGGACATTCTCTCTAACTAGCTGAGTTCTGTTCTGTTAACATCTAGTGAAAGTGACCGCTTTATTACTAACCCTCATGTTTACTTGTCAAGCTTCTTTTTTTTTTTTCTTCTTGTGCAGTTTTATAATGTTTTTTATGTATATATCTAAAGAAA
Source organism: Alburnus alburnus (assembly GCA_029874995.1). NCBI lineage: Eukaryota > Metazoa > Chordata > Actinopteri > Cypriniformes > Leuciscidae > Alburnus > Alburnus alburnus. The sequence continues at coordinate 13,379 of JAPMNU011368784.1, forward strand.
TGTTAAGTAACACCTGAGCTTATTTTCAAAGAATTTGTACATTTTAGAAACCTTTGCTAGGAGTGGCTTCCTTTTGTAGAGTATTTATTTTAGAATAGCCAGAATGTGGTTTGATATACTGTAGATGGAGGTGGGGCGTTTTGGGACGGGAGTGAGTGAAGTGTGATTAGAGGGGACATCCTACAGACATGTGGTCATTAAGTTCAGATTCAGCAGTCACAGAACTTCTATCTTGTTCCTTCACCCGTCTTACTGATGGAAAAGCGGGTCCGAAAATAAAAGCAGAATAAATAACGATGGCAAAGAGGAAGCAAGCTGCTAACCCTCTGGAGTTTGTCTCTGTAATAAAACATGGTGATATTTAAAAATGGCCCATCTGTCTCGTCTCTGTCTTTGATTCACTGCCACCTGTCAGCCGCCAGCCCAAACCACAATCTCATTAGCACCGTCACCATGACACCCACAGCCGTTCATCAACTCCAGAGGCTTTGCAGGACCATCAACCCCTACTTCCGTGTTGCTGACCATCGTTTAAAGCTCGATACCGTGACCTGGACCAACGTCGAATGTATGCAAAATAGGTTTTATCGTGAAAGAGGTCATGAATCATTGTTTATGATTTGGCTGCAAGTGCAACAGGGAGATAGAGAAAGTAAGTATGTTTCTCCCGTATGCTTTTGTGCTGAGCGTGTGAACACGATATTCAGGCAACCGTTCCCTCGAAAATAAACCTGATGACGATGCAGACATTGTGTTTGGCCTTGTATGATTTCTTTAGCGAGAACCTGACTCAGATTATGTCCTTGTCAGATGAAGTACAAAAATGTTTCCCTCTGCTTAGCTCTATTTATAAGTCATTTAAAGCCACCAAAATAAAAGTAAATTAATGACGTTTCTCTTTATGCACAGAATTAATGTGTAGACTGAATCTAATTAAAACAATTAATTTTAATTAAATCCTCCTTCAAACCACGTGTACGCATATGTCTAAACCATAGACTAAAAAATATGGACAAAGCGTCTAAACATAACCGAAATGTCACTTAACCTGCCTTGAATACCCCGTTAGAATAGTTTTTAAAAAAATTATGTACTAACAGTTTATACTATTTTATTTACATTATTCTGTATTTTTATTATTAGGCTAATTTACAAAAATGATTTTCTGTTTTAATCACGTCATATTTAACCAACCGATAACCCTAAACAACTGTTGATAACCATCTTGACATTTTTAAAATAATTTGTTTCAATATTCCAGTCCTTATATTGTGGTTTAAGACTATGCCTATTCAAATCAAAGCCAAATCACAACCAAAACAATGTTCTTCCGCACGACGTGCCGTTTATTTTTTGAACCACTAGTGGGCCAAAGGTTACGATGTGTACCAGATATTTTAAGATCAAAACGACAAAGTGCAAAAAAACTAGTGTCAATTTAGTACACCGTTATTGTTCTCTTACATTTTTAGATTCAAGATCTAGTGCAATATAAAAAGTTCAAAATGCAGATGAGATTATGTATTCATATTCCAAAACAAAAGTTATTGATTCAGTCGTGTCATTCAGTACTTGCACCTTTACACACCCAGTACACGAGTACTTTGAATGATACATTATTAGTGACAAAAACAATTAATCAAAAATAATTAAAACTTTTCATATGATTTCACAGTTAATTGTAGGTATTTAAAGTGTTAATGTTGCTGTCAAATATATTGGTCAGATATACAATCAGTACAGTTTTAAATTCTCTTATAAAAACATTCAGGCACTTGCATGTATGTACATAGTAAACAGAAGCACCTACATAACTATTGTTAAGTTCAAACAAAAAATTGACCTCCTCATCATTCAGATCACAATGCATGCCCGTTTGATCCTTAGGCTTTTTATTCCTCATCTTTGATCAGCCACACCTCATTCCTGCGGTTGGTCAGTTTGAAGGGGCTGTCATATCCGGATCTGTAGTACGGAACCTCTTTGAATTTCATCCCATCCCTCTTGAGGCTCTCCATCAGTTTCAGAAGCTCCTCACGGGCGCTCTCACTGTTGGCAAAGCCTCCATACGTCCTGCAAAACACGGCCAGGCAAAGGTGAAGCTATGGCAACAAAATCTTTTTTAAACCAAAGAACCATTTGACCTGAAAGAACATATTTGTAACATTATAAATGTTCTTACTGAAACTTGTTTTAAACAGAAGAGTAGCTAAATTTAAAGGTATAGCAGAGGATTTTTTTTACTTCCGGGTGGATACCCTATACTATTGGTCCTCCTAATTGTCAATCATTCTGGTGAATCAATCAAACTTTTCAAAAAGTGGAGAGGGCGGTACTTATCTAAAATTCAGAAAGATCCTCCGCTATACCTTTAATCTCCATTTTAAAAACATATACCTCACAAACATCGTGGTCTCTTTCCGGTTCTCTATGAAAACGTCTGCGTCGGTGGGCTTGGGTGGGTCAGCCTGATGTTCCTCAGGGATGAAGAAGGAGATAGTGAAGGTGCTTTCACATGTGGGTCCGGCCCCAGGGTCAATCAAACAGCTCACTGGTGCCGTCATCTCCACCTTACACTCTTAATACATGACGGCACAGGATAAAGCCAATATCAAAGGTCTTTCTTTAATGAAAAGGTGCACTGATCTCAATTTGCCAAAGCTATTTTGCAGGTACACTGTCAAATGGTGAATCATTAACACAATTGAATCTGTGGTTACAACCAGGCATATGATTTTTATTGTTATAAAAGCATCTTGAGATGTGATTTATTGTAGTCACAGGAAACCATTTCCACATAAACTTTTGGCTTTATAACCAGTAGGAGAGCAGTGATGTGTGAACTGAATTTGGTGTCACAGTGAAGCTACTGAATATGTTTCATAATGTTTCATTTTCTACATTACTGTGATTGTAAATAAGTGTAAATAAGTTATTGATCTGGGAAGTTCGAATCTGTGAATATATTGCAGACTTCACTGAACTCCTTGAGTTAAGCACTGACCGCATTTCTTTATATTTGAGTCCATGTTCAAACCATTAATGTACGGAGCTCTGATACACTGGAAGTAACCCATATGTTGGGGGGTGTTCACTCATATGTGCTTATGCAATTTGAATTGTGCAATGAAAATGTCACAATCACAAGAGCTGACGTAAGGAAATAATAATGCATCTGATCTTGAGTGTCTACTACATGAAAATCTGAGTTTCTACTCGTCTACAGGACCATGAAGACTTACTTTTGTCATTATTGCCCTGAATGTATTTGAAGAGTCTTCTGAAGCCTGTGCCTAAGGCCGGGTCCTGCTCCATGCCAGTCACAGCTGTGCTCACCCAGTTTGTGGTGTGGTAAGTGCGGACCTCATAGTCTTCACCCTGAAAAACATCACTTCATCAGATATGACTGGTAACATTACAGTAATAAACAAAGTCTGCTTCGATATAAACACGAGCAGACTAAATCAGAAACAAAATGCAAGCCGTATCTCTGCAAATAAGCATTAAGTAAATATTAACAAATCTAAAGTCTGACAAAGTTAAGCCCGGACGTTTTTCTGGCAAAATGACATTTTAAGTAGGCTACTACTAACCTTACTCTGTTGAGCAGTGAACTTTGGGTGCTGGAGTCCAGAGGAAAAAAAAGTTTGACCGATGGCTTTAAGCATCTTGAATTTGAACTGTAATGCTGTGCAAAATTAAACATGGATTATTAGTTAAATAATAGGAGATATTTGCTTGTTTCATATTTCAATATTAATTGGGAATTTCATGTCCAGTGCGTTCGGACGTTAAGAGGGTTTTACCTACGCTGCCCATAATAACATGATAGGGCTACAAATAATGTATGAGTTACTCTAGCATATAATTAAACATTTTTTGTAAAGTTTCCTATTTCGCTCATGGCCGTTAACAGTAATATTTTTCCCTCAAACACACTTTTAACCGAAAAAATGGATGGAAAATGGGCCAGTTTACAATAAGATGACTGTCCAAACGTTGCTCAATTGTGCTGAAGTCATCTTACTACAATATTAAATACAGCCTATTTTAGTTATAAACTCACCTGTCCGCCGTGGAGCGTTAAAATGCAGAAAATGACTGAAAATCCAGAGAAGATCGAGCGCAGTATATCATCCGTCTCAGGTGTGTTAGGTAAAGAAGATACAGTTACGGTGCAGTTTTATACAGTGGTGATATATAACAAACGTAGGCTTAAGTAACACTTACACTACCACTTCCGTGTTTTCATGTTACATCACGCGCATTAGAAGTTTCCGATTGGTTGTGAATAATATGTAAATAAAGTCACGCCCCAGCAACGCTACTCGGGGGGAAAACATTACATCACTACCCCTTGTAACAATGGAACATATAATTGAAAGCAAATGACAGATTTTGATTTTTATTACTTTAAATTTTATTAATTCTAAAGCATTTTATTTAAATATAAATAAACAGTTATACATTTGAAAGGCATCAAGTTACCTTGCAGTAAAATATAAGGTCAACTAGAGTCAGGTTGCAAACACCATTACTTCAAAGCCATACATTTTTCATCATCACATCAATACTTTAGCACAAACTAAACTAATGGATGATTGCAGACACACTTAATCTGAAGTATTCCACTCACATTAATCACAAAACACCTGTAAACATATTTTTCAGAGGAATATCCCCAAAGTGCATGATCAGCCAAAGAGATTGTGTAACCCATCCAAAACTGAAAATACTAGAATTACTTTGTTAACAATACTAACAAGTATAAGCATAAGCAACTATGATATCAATGAATTTAACCCCAAAGTCTTCTGACAATGCACTGCAACTTTCAACGTAACCTGAGCACCATAAACATGCAGTCAAAATGCATACAAATAAAAATACACAAGCATCTTTTCACTATTAAATGGATCTCCTGTTTGTCACTTCATCTTCAGAGCCGTGTTCTTCCTGCGGGGCGGCTCTCTCTGGACCTGTCTGGCTCTGGCACCGAAGCCCAGGGACTGAAGAGATTCAGTGAGGAAGCGTTGAGTAGGAGATACGCACAGCATTATCAGAAGCTTCGCATCCCCTCCTGTGCCAGAAAGGTCAAAAGGATGGTCAGGTGAGGTTTGGGAGATAAGAAAGAAGAATGCAGGCAAGCCCTGTCCATGACTGTTCTTGTGGTTCTGTTCTAACTTGACTGGTTGAACTGGTTTTAACTGTGATTCAAATAAAAGCAAAGCAAACTTGCACAATATACAAGGAAACAGTCCAACAAAATCATTCCAGTTTCACTGTGTCTAAAAGATCAAATATTTGTCCTTTAATTGAATAGCTAATTTAATTTAATTTACTACAGAGCTAAATTTCATATGCAGTCCATCCACATGCAGGCAAAAAGGAACATATGGCACAATTAAGACATTAGTTACATTGCCAATAACAATATTAAGTAAGTTGCACTATGACAAATGACATGTCCAGAATACATGCATGTAAAAATGTCATTCTTAATTGATAAGTTCTCAATAATGTAACAGGTCACTAGATTGTTCAGTTTTTGTATGTTCAAATGTTTGGCTCATCTTTTGTCATATTTTCTACCCTGGTAATCCAGAGTTCTCGCGAGAGCACAAGTTGAATTTGCTCAGCGAGTTACTCTGGTGTGGAGTAATGATGCTC
>JAPMNU011368785.1:0-14374 GCA_029874995.1 Alburnus alburnus
AAGATCTCGTGCTTCCCGACTTTCTCCGTGTGAATCCTGATCCCGAACCCCAACCTCCTGCCTGCTCGACCCCCACCTCCCATAAACCCGGCCACACCACCACAAACCCCCAACCCCCTAAACCCAGCTCCTCTAACGGACACCCCCGTGCACCCAGCCCTGACTCGATCCCTTTCATCACCCCACTCTCCCCTATCCTACGCCCCACTGGTCCCCAGGGCCCGGAGGAGGAAGGGCTGGGCGATCTGACTCTGGTGGGGGAGGGGGACATCACCAGCCCGAACTCCACTCTGCTTCCGTCTCCACCGATCTCTCCGCCTCCTTATGAGGGCAGTCTACTTGAGGCCGACTTCACTCCTCCGGCATGCGTTCACAAGCGGCCCAGCCCAGGTATTTCTTCCGCCTGACTAGCCGTGAGTGTCGCTGTGTGTGTGTGCGTGTGGTGGGTGGCGTGTCTGAATGGAGTAGTGTAGAATTAAAAACACGCATCCCAAATTCATCTGACGAGACTGACATACACTATAGTGTTGATCTCACTAACATCATATTCACAATTACATACACTTCTGTTGAAAAGTTTGGGGTATGTAAGTTATTTTTGTAAATAGTAAAAACAGTAATATTGGGAAATATTATTACAATTTAAAGTAGCTATTTTTGTATTTGAATATATTTTAAAATGTAATTTATTCCTGTGATCAAAGCTGAATTTTCAGCATCATTACTCCAGTCTTCAGTGTCACATGATCCTTCAGAAATCATTCTGATAAGCTGATTTGCTGCCTAATAAACATTTCATATGATCAACATTGAAAATTGTGCTGCTTAATATTTTTGTACTTTTTTTTTTAATGGAAATCTATTTATTTGAAATAGAAATCCTTTTGTAATGTCTTTATAGTCACTTTTGATCAATTTGATGCTTTTTTTATACAAGAAAAGTTTTGACCCCAAACTTTTGAATGATAGTGTAGACGTTATTGAAATGAAATACTAGTGTAATGCAACTGCCTGATGTTTCTTTAAGAATAGCATGTGAAACGGTATGGATTATGCACATAACCATCATTTTAACATGACCTAACTACAAGAAAAAATTATAAACACAAAAATATGGCTATCTTGCAGTTCTTTCTTCAGATAAAGGGTTAGATTGCATTGCATTGTGCACTGCAGTCGTCTATGCACTGCAGTGTATTCTGTTCTACCCTACATTTATCAAATCTAGTAGGGCATCTGGGTATTCACAGTATAAATGTTATTTAATACAGAAATAGTATGAGTATTATGCTATGCAATTCAGCTCAGAGCTCATTTATTTGTGACTGTGGACTATGTGATGTGTTGAAAGCTTTAAATTAACAAGACATTCATTTGTCTTCCCTGTTTTGACGCATCCTTATAAAAATAAGACATCATGCTGTAATGTATATCAAAGACTACAATACAAAGACTGTGCTGCTTACAGTGTTTCTGGGGGTTGTAAATAATCATTTAAAAACTGTCTCATATAGTTTTTATGTTCTGTCTTTTTTACTTTTACTTTTGATACAAGCTGTGCAAATGTGTCTCTACCCATCTAATCATCATTGCCTAAAGTGCCAATCAACAAAGCTGGATTTCAGATTCACACTATATCTTGCATTATCAAACATTGTTGATTTTCCTTCCATCCTGTCTCCTTTGTAGTTGATCATGTTGATTCTGTGTGAATCTGATCATATCTAATAAATGATAGCAAAATCAGACTAGACTTGCTTGTGATCTTGTGTGACATCCCTACACTTCTGTTCAATTTCATCTGTCCTGGTGTAATCATGTTTCTTTATGCTCCATTCTTTACTTTTTGGCATCTTAATTTTCTATATATCTTTTTCTTTTTTTTTCCATTCATACTTGCATTGATTGCATTTGAAAATTATACTGGAGCCTTGTTGTTGATTCAGATTACTAATCTAGAGCTGATCTGAAACCAGTCAGATACCTCCAAGCATTATTGGTAACATTGCATTTATCCTGTAATAATCAAATATCTCTGATATGGTGTACAGCATGTTTTTGCACAAAAATAATATTTCCAACCTATCAAAGCTGCTAAAATAAGATTTCGCTGCATGAAAAGTGACCTATGAGAGCATGAGGTGAAGAAAGCTCTGCCATTTACATCATTTGCCTGTTTCCAATGAACATAAACTAGAAATGCTCCTCTCAACACACCTTATTCTAACTCCTCTGTAGTTTTTTCTAGTAACTTAATTTGGCTAAACCGGTCATTCTTCAGAAGAGTGGCGCAGGGATGACGTATTTTTGTAGGCCAACCCGAAAGTCAGCATAACCCTGGTTCCCTCGACAAAAAACCCAATAGGATTTTTCCATTGGCTTTTGGATTGCTGCAGAAAATAAGGTCTGTGACTTACAAAAGTGTATGATTCATTGTGATTATCTTAACCAATGAACACAGCTTTTATGAAGTCTGAAGCGTAAATACAATAGGGGCAGAAGTCAAAAGCTAAACGTAGGCTATAAACAAACTACACCGCGGTCGCATGACTTCAGTGTCACCATCACGAATCTTCCAAAAACTCTTTCAGTCTTTGATATAAGTATAACCAGTTAAGATGGAAAAGATTTTAATAATAATAATAATTTCCCCTGAAAGTTCGAGTTATAATATTTTGAGGTGTGAAGGCGGAGTTTACATTTACGGCTGATGTCTGCGACAACCTTTGTAGTCCCATTTAGCCACTTGTTAGCAACCGCCTTTTTCAAGGCAAAATCAAAAGAATAAAACGTGAAAATATCTTGAGCTTGTGTTCACCACAGACCTCATTTTTTTAAGAATTAAAAAAAAAGATTTTAAAGCCCTTTTTGAACTCGGTTGCATGTTTTGGCCTACAAAACTACGTCATCCCTGCCCCACTCTATATTTATATAATAGACATAACAATAAAAAAATAAATAGTAATAATTGTTTTTTATCATTAATAAAGTAACGACACCATACTGACATTATTTTGGGTGGAGTTTTGATTTATTTATTTATTTTAAAACTAATGGAGACATACTGCCACCTTGTGGTTTGGTGTCACTGCCAAATTAATGTTGCTCACTAATGAGCAATAATAAAAAAGTGAACGATTGGATATTTTTCCTAATTATTGTTATATTATTCATAATAGTGTCCTAGAACATGCTGTCTCGTAATTAATTAGAACTTTATTCGGCCTATATTTATTTATTTATTTTAACCGTATATATGCTACCAGAGCATTTCCGTGGTCTGAACGAAATGAGGATGTGATAATCATGCCACTAAATCAAGTTGAAAATCTGACCTAATCTATCAGCCTAAACCTTACTTTCATTTAGCTTGAATACAACAGTCAGATTCTTCTGGTTCCCCGTTCCCATTCTCTCTGTATATTTCTTTTTTCTGTGCTTCGCTGACTTGTTTGCAAACTTTTCTCCAGGTACAGAGGAAGGAAGCTTGTGTACTTCAGCGGTCAGTAACCAGCACCCCTCCTCAACATCCCAAGTAGACTCCTCTGTGCGGGACAGGGGTGTCGGTGTGGAGGGGGTCACTCTGGAGGACAGCTTCGAGGGATACAAAGCCGAGCTTCGCCAGTGCCAGAACAAAATGAGAAATGGCATTCACCCCTCCACAGAAGCGTCCCGTCCCCTCAGCGGGGTGCTGGAAGTCAACGAGAGCGACACAGTGCAATATAAAGCAACGTTTGTCTGAAGGAAGCTGCTTGTTGGACATTTTTCAAAGACTGATGTGGAGCCAAAATGTGCATGTGGAAAATATTGTGTATGTTAATAAAGCAACCTAAGATCGAATAGGTTATTCATTAATATTTTGTAACTCACGACCATTCTTTATTTAATGATAATTAAAGAAACCTCTGTGTTCAGTGTTAGATTGGAGTCATAGTGCACATCAGAATATCAGTGTAACTAGTTGGTTAATAGTGGGAGGTAAATGCAAATGGTTTCAGTAGTTATAGTGGAACGTAATGCAACAATTCCCATAAATTTCTTTAAATGGATTTTATTTTTTCCCACGGCTGTCTTGTATTGTAATTTTGGAATTGCAAACACATCTAGTCTTGTTTAACACGGACTCGGTTATAAAAGCCACAGAAATGAATGATTATTAATTATTAAAAATGCATTTAAAAAAAATATTTATTTTTGTCTGTGTGTGCACTCACTATGTGTTTGTTGTAACATTCTTTTTTGAATAATTGTTATACTTCTAAAGAAAAAAAATTATGACCAAAGTGCTGCTGTGTAGATACTTACAAATTGTAGTCGGTTACTGATTCCAAATTACATGACAAAAATTGTAGTTAGTAACGTAATCCATTACATTAAACATTTAAGGTAATATAATATGAATATTTTGACCTAACTCCTTATCACACTGATTTAAATGGGATAATCTTGTACCATATTGATATAAAAATACAAAGAGAAAGAAAATATATTCCATTCTTTGTTATCAACAACATGAAGTGCATTAAATATTACATTACGTTAGGGTTTCCCAGACGGGAGTTCATGAGTTTAATAAAAGCTATTAAAGGGATAGTTCACCCAAAAATGAAAATTCATAATTTACTCGCCCTTAAGTTGTTCCTTTGAACACAGAAGGTATTGTGAAGAATGTCAAACAATTGACAGGCCAACGTTGACTTCCATAGTATTTTTCTCTCTCCATTTAACCAATGTACTGCTATTGTGAGAATAACATGTCATCAAACACCAACCGTGTGAAAGGATTCTAAAGTCTAAAGTGCCCTTTACTTAAAACAGAATTTGTCCAGCTTCAAAACCAGAGATAAAGCAAATAAAAGGGCATTTTTATAGAGTTCTTTTATTCATCCTGCTTGGTCTTAAATAGACCTGACTCATTCCTAGCATTGATATACTGTGTTTCGCAGCTCACACTATTTTTAACAGCACAGATAGTGTCTTTAATGAGACGAATATATGAAGTGTCATTTTAAATTATGCAGTTTATACTTTGTATAAAATATTAAAAATAGCCTACTTCCAGCACACACAGTTCATCACAACATGACCTCATAAAAACTATTACACTTCATACTTTTTACTGTATCGTCCTGAAAACCAGATTTGTTTTTGTTGCGATTTCTTTTTTTTTTAGGTCATTACATTGTTTGGAGCATAACTAATTGAATAAAGACATTTTTGAAAAAAATAAATATTTTATTCCTATGTTATGCTATGCCCTCTGTAGAGGACACCAGGACCCATTTACCAAGAAAATTAAAAGACATGAATTGGCACAAACAATGGTGTGTTTTTTACATTCACAAATCAATTTTTAGGTTTCAAACTTTTTTTTTATCCAAACTTTATATAAAGATGATTATGATTCTCAACTATGTTATGAAAGATATAACAGAATGATTTGATATACCATTTTACTTTATGCAATATGCATGTAAACATAAATTCTCTTTCCATGCAATGCATCTATACACTGTATTATAATGTTCTTGGGGCAACATGTAGCCTACTAAAAAAGACGTGTAATAATGGGAGTAATAATTGGGAATATTTTCATTAGAATATCTCATATTTCATAAGAATATTGATATGTAATTTATTTCCCTATTCACTTGTTATGTCTCCAAAATGCCTGATAAATATGGTGTAAGTCCTGAATAAAGACATCGATGCCCTGTTTCGTCACAGAAAGTCATATTCTGATCTGAAACCCCATAACGTTTTCCTGAGATGTTGATTTCTGACAAACAATTAGAAAATGAGTCAGATTTAAATGATAATTACAAAAAATATTATAATGTTTCTATACGAGTGCTAAATTCCCAGACAGCAACATAGTGTTGGCCCAGATCCGGCCCACATGTGGTACATGTGTACATCCCAGATATGGGTTTGATCGTTCAGTCATTTTTAAAGACCAAGAAGAGGGAGTTGTCAAGGGGAAACCTCCAAACATTTGGTATCTCTGCAAAGCCCTGAATGTGCTCTTTACAGGACTTAACATCCAAACCGGGACATATCTAAAATGTAATGTTTTCTACAGAGGAAACCCCTCCATTGATGGGTCTCAGAAGGATTGTCCAATCATTTATAAAAATAAAAATAAAGTATCTAGTCTGCCTGTTTGTTTTTGCAGCTACCGGATGGCTCTATAGAGGGCGCTGTTCGTATACTCCACTTCCGAGGTGAGAGGAAGTTCTTCAGGTTGTTCTATGGTGTCTGTGAATTTGGTGTCCATCACGATCAAAACACTGTCCCATCCGCGCTGCGTCCCTGCGCTCTTCAGCATGAGCCGAAAAAGAAACCACTGCTACATGGAAACAGGCCCGTCTTCTGAGTCCCAGGCCGCGTTCATGGACAACACGGGCTCCTTCAGCCGAGACGACGAGGATTTCTCCGAGCTCGAGCCCGACGAGCAGCTGGTGTGCTCGGTAACCGAGATCACGGAGCACCTGGGCAGAAACATCACGGTGGTGCTCGAGTCCGCGCTGTCCGAGATACGCAAACTGGTCGGAGTCCGGATCCGAGTCCTGAAGATGGAGCTCCGCGAGAAAACCGACGAGATCGAGCTCCTGAAGGCCAAGCTGGAGTCGACGGAGAAAGACGGGAGGGTTTCTAACTCCAGCACCCTGGACGTCAGGAAACCAGAGCACCAACCGGGCCAGAAACACAGCGCCGACCCGAAGAAAAGCAAACCCGGGACGCCCGTGGTGAAGAAGGAGAACATCAACGCCATCTGCGACTATCTGATGAAGGATAAGAACCAGCGGGGCGCTGCTGAAGTGGAGAGCGACCACAGCAGTCAGGCCTTCGGCTCCGACGCGCAGCCGCACGCGTCGCTGAGCCTGTGGACGGACAGTGGGTCCGCGGACACGGACGCGGACGCGGACATCTTCAACATGCTGCCCTCCGCCAGCAAGCGCTTGTATGACTATGAGTGGATGGCAGGGGTCGAGCTCAACTCAGCCGAGTTTAAAGGTACCAGTCTTGTGGACACGGACTGTGGGTGCCTATGCATAATATATGCATCGTATTTTACACATAGTTTGAATGCATTGCTGTACTCATGTTATAGTATGCATGAATTGTAGTATATGAATATAGGGGTATGAAGTATGTATGCATTGCAATATACATGAGTGTGTATATATATATATACACACAATACATGAATACTATATGCATGTAGTATACATTTTTTATAATTATGCATAGCTTATACATGCAGGTTCATATAATATGCAAGCATTGTGTTTTACATATGATTGCATGTAGTATGCATATAATTTATATTATGCATGCATTATAGAATACATATAGATGCATATAGTTCTATAAACCATGCATTTATGCATGTTGTACGCATGCATTGCAGTGTGTTTATAGTATTATGAATGGTATGCATATTTGCATCTAGTATGCTTTCTTTGTAGTATGTGTACATTTGCATATGTTTGCTTATAATGTAGTACATGTACAGGTATTCATTTCAAATGCTGTTGTTGCTGCAATATTTTATGCGCAAATGGGTTTTCTGTTTCTTGCTTTATACATTTAATTGTACCAGCCTCGCTTCAGTTATTTATTTAATTCACATGTAATGACTGCTGACATGTCAAAGGTGTTTGAGGGGGCAAAAATACAGATTTAAAGCTGAACATTGACTGAAAAAATGATCTAAACCCAGAGGGTGTTGCATTTATCCCTGTGCTCCTCTGCTTCTTTAGGTGATGCCGAAACCAAATGCGAGGACGTTCCCCCTGTGGATGAGGATGAAGAAAATGAAGACTCTGAAGGAGGAAGAGGAAGTCTGAGGTCGGTGTCTGATCATTTTCCTCTGGACACTCAGGGCTCCCCTCGAGAGGACAGGAGCAGCCCAGCGGAGGACAGTATGGACAGAATGGAGCCAGGTCAGTGTTTTCAAAGAAAGGGAACGTAGCAGTTTCAGGTCAATTCCAGCTGCGAATAACTGTTGTGCACTTCTGACTCTTATCTGAACATTTAAGTGATCTTTATGCGCTAAAACAAAATTTTTCTGCCGATAGTTTGATTTTCTTAAGGATAAAAATCTCTCCAGACTAATGCTGTGCACAGGGAACGCTCTCCTCTAGTACCTAATATTAGAGATTAAAATTAACAACAGAGCCTAAACTATTTTATTCAACTGCTATTTATTTTCTGATACAATAATTACACTCAAATAAAATCTGAAATGTTTGTATACAAGTCAGTTGCACATAATGTAGTTTTCAGGAATGCTTGTCTTCATAACAAATGTATTCAAAATATACATATATAATTAACAGTAAATAAGCTCCTCTGGTGTTTTTATAGCTAACTAACAAACTGAATATTGAATAACTTTTCTAATGTAGATACAACGTTAAAGGGATAGTTCACTTTGAAATAAAATTTTGGTATGTTTTAGCTTACCTCAAGGGCATCCAATATGTAAGTGTCTTTTTTTCCGCAGTAGTTTCAATTTTGATATTTTTAGGTCAAACCGTTCTTGTCTGTCAGTCATATAATGCTGGTCTATGGTCACTGTCTCAAACCCCAAGCACAAATCCAAATTAAAACAATTCCCCATCGTCCAAATTAAACAATTCCCCATCATAAGTACACATTGACTAAGACATGAAACGAGCGGTTTGTGTGAGAAAACGAACAGTATTTATATCGTTTTTAGCTCTTGAACACAGCCGCGTCCAAATGATCTGACGGCGCGGGCGGGTATAGATATATACATAGTCGTCGCCTTGGCTACTGCAGTTCATTGGAACGAAACCGTAGCCAAGGCAACGTCTATGTATATATCTATACCCGATGAATATCATGATATTTCAAACCCATATTACTTTATTTTTTTCTATGTAGCATAAAGGAATACACTACCATTCAAAAGTTTGGGGTTGGTAAGATTAAAAAAAAAGTATCACCAAAGCAGCATTTGTTTAATCTAAAATACTGTAAATCAGTAAATTTGTGAAATATTACCGTTTAAAATAACTTTTTTCTATGTATTTTTTATTCCTGTGAATTTTCAGCATCATTCCTCCAGTCTTCAGTGTCACATGATCCCTCAGAAATAATTTTAATATGATGGTTTGATGCTTAAGAAACATTTCTTATTATTATCAATGTTGAAAACAGTTGTGCTGCGTAATATGTTTGTGGAACCAGTGGTACAAGAAAGAAATCTTTTATTAATATCTTTACTCCTTTTTTGATCAATTTAATGCATCATTACTGAGTATAATTTATTTAAAAAAAAATCTTACTGACGCCAAACTTTTCAACTGTAGTCAATATTAGACATTCATTGTATGAAAAAATAAGGATTGATAGTATGGTAACACTTTACAATAAGGTTCATTAGTTAACATTAGTTCATGTATTTACTAACATGAACTAACAATGAGCAATACATTTGTTACAGTATTTATTAATCTTTGTTAATGTTAGTTAATAAAAATCCTGTTAGTTCATAGTGCATTAACTAATGTTAACAAATACAACCTTTGATTTTAATAATGTATTAGTAAATGTTGAAATTAATATTAACTATAAGATTAATAAATGCTGTAAAGTATTGTTCATTCTAATGAACCTTATTGTAAAGTGTTACTGTAATAATACCTAAGAATAATCTTTTGTTTTCTATGGAAGAAAGTAAATCGTACAGGTTTTAAACAGCTGAGGGTGAGATGAATTTAAATTTTTGTATGATCTATCTCTTTAAATCCTCTTGAAGTGATTGTGAAACATGATTTGATTTCCCGCCGTTCTCTTCCAGGTCAGCAGTTCTCCTCTCACACCTTCATCTGCCCCTTCTGTGGAACCCTTTGCCCAGACTCGTCTTTCCTGGAGGAACACGTCAAGCTGATGCATCACGAGGAGAGCGCTCTGCAGTCTCCGCCGGGCAGTTCCTCCTCTCGCGGGGAGGGCGACTCAGGCGAGGCGGGGCGAGCTCAGGGAGGCCCGGAAGGACCCGCTGGCAGGGGCGCGCGGGAGAAGAAAGTGGAGGGCGGCTACGAGTGCGGCGACTGTGGCCGGCATTTCAACTATCTGGGAAACTTGCGGCAGCACCAGCGCATCCACACCGGCGAGAAGCCCTTCGTTTGTCCCGAGTGCGGAGAGCGTTTCCGTCACGCCGCGCGTCTCAAGAGCCACCGCCTCAGCCACAGCGGAGCCCAGAGCCCCTTCCCATGCCCGCAGTGCGGGAAGGGCTTCCCAGTGCTGTCCGGACTGAAGCGTCACCAGCGCGTGCACACGGGAGAGAGCCCGTACGCCTGTCCCCAGTGCGGTCGCAGGTTCAAAGAGCTGGGCAACTTATACACACACATGCGCATTCACAGTGGCGCTACGCCCTACACTTGCTACCAGTGTGGGCGGAGCTTCAGGCATCTGGGCACATATAAGAGTCATCGCTGTTTGCCGGCCACCCAGTTACCCAGCGGACACAGTCCGGCATGGGCGCAGGAAGACAAGGTGCAAACTGGGTGATAGCCAGGTGACAGATTGTTCAAAAAGTGGTTCATTACTTCCTTAACTGCTGGTTCAGGATCAATTTCAAACCCGATTGGCCGAAGAAAGACGTGAGATGTCGCTATGACAGGATCAGGTTTCATCATGAACAAGAAGCTGTATGAATTAGCGCATCTTTCTCATTTAAGTCATGTTTAACGGTAAATTGCTGCTCGTTAAATGTTCGTTTTTGAAACATTTCGCAATAATATCTTCCAACTTCAAACATAGAAGGTGTTTGAATGTCCATACATGGTATTTCAAGATGACTTCATCTTTTTATTCAGACTTTTTGTAAACTTTTTTTTTTTGTAAAGAATTTTTTGACTTTTTTTTGATAGTAGGTCCACAAGGCCAGATTAACTGCCTTACAAAAATAATTCAACAATCGTTTGAGTTAAATTAAATAATGATACATTTACAATGACTCAATATGACATGACCTTTTCCACACTTTACAAAAAAGTACCACGGTATCAGACTGTAATACAATGTTACTTAGACATATGCACATTGTATTGAATAATTAGCATATTTATGTAATACGTACACTGTTGTTCAAAAGTTTGGGGTTGGTTAGATTTTTAAAATGTTTTTGAAAGACATTTGTTTTTGATCATAAATACATTAAAAACAGTAATATTGTGAAATATTATTACAAATTAAAATAACTGTTTTCAGGTTTTATTACATTTGACTGTAATGTAGTCCTATGATGATACTTTTTAAGTATTCTTTGATGAATAGAAAAATTTATCGCAGCATTTACTTGAAATGGAAATAATGTAATGTTATAAATGCCTTTAATACTATCACTTTTGATCATCTTAAAAGTGCACTATGTATTTTTGTTTGTTTGTTTAAAATGTACAACATCACGAATCCATCTTCCAAACCGTGTTTTTGTCTTATCCTAAATCACTACGGTACGCCTATAATAAGGGTTTATATTCGGACTATTTCAGACCGGGCGAGAATATAACCGTTGCGGAGTAGTCCAGTACCTGCGTGACTCGTCATATAGGTAAACAGAGAGAAGTAGTTCCGGCTACATGGTTCTTCCGCAAAACGCACGCAGTTTTGTTCATTAACCGCTTGGAAAAATGTATTAGTTCCTTAAAAATAACAACAACAACAACAACAACTTTTGAACACTAGTGTACAAAGAATACCATGGTATGTATCCGAACGCAAATCCAGTAATTATTTATCAAGTAGCCTAATCCAATAATCAAGTTATCATAAATGCTAGTGAAAATGTAGATGATAATCTGCAACATACTAATTTCTATTAGAGTTGACAAACGTACAACTGATCTAATACCATTTTTAATACAACTGAAGGTTATTTCAGCAACTCAAAATCATGTTACTGAAAAATCAGGTAGTTTACAGTGCCATTTTGAAAAGATGATAGTCTCGAGCACTTTAAAGAAGTGCCGTTTTGAGTGCTGCCATCGTGCGGATGGCTTATGTTACTGCATCGGTGCCACCTGGGAGTCAGTGTATCTGTATTTTCAATTTGTGATCTCACTATTAACGCGTTTTTTAATTTATATTAGTGAATTTGTTTATATATGTCTACCTGTATTTTAACAACTTATACGTTTGGGAAAAAATATACAACCTGAATGGAAAAATATGGCTAACCAGGACACACACAATGATGGAAATGATTGAATGAAGTGTACTGACTGAATGAAGTGTACTAAGTGTTCAAAATGCAAGCAATGCATCAGATGGATCTTTAAGATTTTTTATTTCCATAGTGCTAATATCAAGATATCCTGAATGTTACATATTAAATAGGTTAAAAAAAATTTTTTCTCAATTGAATGATCTGTACAAGGCAACCTAAACTAATAAATAATATTAAGCTACAGTTCTAGTTATTCAGCCTATAAGCGGTTATTGACATCATGACATTCTATCAAAGCACATTAAAAATAACACTTGTGTATGAGGTGGTGTTTTTTTTGTTGCTATGGACACAAATAGTTATTGAAACAGGTTGAGTGAATGTCTTTGACAGGTTGAATGCTGTTGCAGTCACTCTTCCTGGAAATATGCCTCTCAGGTTTGCATTAGAAAAAAAGCTGAGGTGAACATATATATCACGAGAGACTGAGAGAACGAACAACATCCAGACATGGGAACTATTTTCTTTATTAGAGGGTGACAAGTCACAGTCAGCAATCTCGACGCCTTAATAACACACTGCCAGCTGAACTCTTGAGATTGCAGGGCTGTGTGTGATTGAAATGCGAGCACTTTGAGGAGAAGCAGCAAATTCTCACACACAAGTACGCTATACAAAGTGAACTGTTGATCTTTATAGATGAAATATAACTAAATAAGGGCACAATTTGATATAGCCTAGTTTTAAATTACATTTAGCTATGTATTTTAGAATATTTTTGCTTAATGAATGTTTGAACATACACTAGCTATATCAAAAGAAAGAACAGAGCCTCTGCTTAATATATATATAGTTGAGATATATAAGATATAGCCTAGCATAGCTGATAGGCTAGATTACGGATCGGCTTCAGAACGATGATCAAAACATAGTTCGAGTCCACCAAAGCTTCACAGTCCTCTTTCATCCAGTAACACTAAGCAGATTTGATGCTGTTTACAGTTTTTCTCGATTGCTTAAACACATTTGTTGAAACTATGCCTCATATTCTCAAAACAGAAAACACAAATTCCCCAAACATCCCATTTTCAGGTCAAAATGAAGCTCTACACTCAAAACCATTCACTCTTGCTGAAAAACCAAACTTTGCCCTCAGATGGGACACACAAGCCCTCACAAACACACACACTACAACATAGTCTAACACACTGGTGCAATACATTCAAAACAAAATTTCCAAAACACAAACCTTTTCACATGATGAACACAAAAGGCACAACCAATGGATACATTGGCACATTTTTATTCATTCATGTACTATACACCAAACAAAAACCAAAGAAATACTCTGCCCCAGCATCCCGTCTTTGGTCTGGGTCACGCCAGTAGCAGGCAGAGGGGTGAAATCCTCTTGCATGCCTGTTCCCCGCTGGCACGCATCAACTGATATATTTGGCATTCTTCCATTTCATCATCTCAGTGTCCTAGAAAAATAGAAGTACTGAACTGTAACACATCCTTTTTACAAAATGGAAGCATTCAGAAACTATCTGTACGTGAGGCAATTCGATGCATTTCTTTTTATGACAGTAGTCTAGGGCAACAGCCACAGTACATGTATGTGTTGTAACAGCACAGTGAACTGCACTCTAAAGTTACAGTAGAGAGCAGTCTGAAGCACATCTACTGTACCTGTTTTTCTCCCCGAAGGTTCTTTATGATTGAGGCGACGGTGAAGCGACTCAAGTTTGGCTATCATACCATGGACAAAGACATCGGCAACTAGAGTGGCAATGCTTGTCTCTTTGGCCTTCCCCTTCCCCCCTCCCCCCACTTCCCCACTTTTTGGAGTGGAGATTTGTGTGTGTGGAGTTTTGCAGTGACAGTTCAACAAATCTGACGGGAATAGCGTTTATAGTTTAGGGAAATGGGTGTGCTTTTTGATATATGGCGTTATGGTTTGGGAAATTTTTGTTGAAAAGTCTGGTTATAGTGTTTAAGCAATCAAGAAAAACTGTAATGATTGCGTTAGCTTATGTGCGTCAATGCTTCTATTGCTGCTGCTACTTCACCTTAGCCCTTAGCCCCAAAATGTATTTTGCAGCCAGGGCAGTCTAGCAACTCTCCATTGACTTTCAAGCTGCAAAAACCTAAATTGGGTCAGGCCAA
>JAPMNU011368792.1:0-16680 GCA_029874995.1 Alburnus alburnus
GCTTTTAGAGTCAATGGCATCAAAAGTTTGCAAAGCAAAGTTTAAACGAATCCACAAATGACTAATCAGAATGTATATCCAAATAGAATCATCATTTTTGGCACAAAGGGGAAAAAAATTGCATCTTCCGTACAATTATTATATCATTATCAGAGGATACACTCTTAAAAATAAAGGTTCCAAAAGAGGGTTTCTGCATTGATGCCATAGAAGAAACAGTTTTGGGCTCCCCAAAGAACATTTCAGTGAATAACCATGAAGATTTTAATAATCTAAAGAACATGTTTCCACTATCAAGAACATTTTGTGCAATGGAAAGGTTTCATTGATGTTCTTCGTGGACCTATATGACAATGAAGAACCTTTACTTTTAAGAATGTATCATCCAGCTTGCTTGTCTAGTGTCTAGTGAGTGAAGGGCTTTATAACTGTTCCACATATAAATTTTCCAGAACAAGTGAGTGAGGGATGACGTTCCTGTACACACAGGTGAATCGATCATAGATATACTGGGCAATATGCAGAATATTTGTTTATTGAATAAATTATCGACAGATTAATTGATCATCCGATTAGTTGTTGGTTGCAGCCCTAGTTTGATCAATACTAGTTTACACGTCCGCCTCCGAATCCACTGTCTGGATAGTTCAAGTAAATAGGTGTTGCTTCTGCTTCTTTCAGGTTTGAAATCAGAGGGTCTGTACAGAGTGTCAGGCTTCACAGACCACATAGAAGATGTCCGGCTGGCGTTCGATAGAGGTGTGTAGCAGAATAACTCTTATACCTTCGATTATATGTGCAATAAAGTATTATAAGTGTTGAACAAATATTTGGTCTCTTTACATTTTCTCACATGCTTGGATGAACTCACAATCATCTATGTCACTGTAATTCTATCAACATTCAACCTGGATGGAAAAGCCCAGGCTTTTTCCAGTCAAAACAATGTATTCTTGGTGAAGTATAGTGATTCATCTGTTATTCATAACAGATAACTAATTCTCCTTCATAGATGGTGAGAAGGCGGACATCAGTGCCAATACCTACTCGGACATCAATATAATCGCTGGAGCGCTGAAGCTTTATTTGCGAGATCTGCCCATTCCAGTTATCACATATGACGTCTACTCCAAATTCATACAGGCAGCCAGTAAGAGACTTCAGAACACTTTCACTGACATTGAACCAGGAACTTTCTTGTGTTTTGATTATCCTTAATAATGTTTTTTTTTACCATTTTTTACTTTGATTTTACCGTTAAATTCTCTTGGATTCTGATATGGCACTAAATAAGGAAATAACTTATGACAATGAATGAATGAATAAACAAATATATAAATTAATAAAAAATATTTCAATAAATAAATCAATCTTTTATTCAGTGGGGTCCAATATTATTTGAAAATATATACCGTGTACCACTACTAAATATACACTAACATTTGGGGATAGTAAGTTGTTGTTGTTGTTGTTTATTAATACTTTTATTCAGCAAGGGCACATTAATTTGATCAAAAGTGACATTAAAACATTTATAATATTACAAATTACAAAAGATTTCTTAGAACTTTCTATTCATCAAAGAATCCTGAAAAAAATTGACAAAAATATTAAAACTCTTTTCAACAGTGATGATAATAATAAGAAATGAAGAAATGTTCTGCAAATCATCATATTAGAATGATTTCTGAAGGATCATGTGACATTGAAGACTGGAGTAATGATGATGAAAATGCAACTTTTTCTTCACAAAAAAAAAAAAAACATAATTCACAATATGACTATTTTTTTTTACCATATTTTGATCAAATGACTGCAGCCTTGGTTAGCATTAGATACTTAAAAATTAAAAATCCCAATCTTTTGAATGGTAGTGTTATTTCTAATCACTTTCACAAGTGTTCTTGTGATTTTGGACCAAATTATATGTTTAAACATCAGTAAAGTATATGGACTAGTGGCAGTTTTTAGCATAATTCTGAGCAGTATTTTTCAAAACTTTTTTTTTAATCAGAAATAACAGACCCTGACTCCAGACTCGAGGCAGTTCATGATGGTCTCCTCCAACTTCCTCCAGCCCACTATGAGGCCCTGCGGTACCTGATGACACACCTGAAGAGGTAAAAACCACAAAATGTATTTAATTTCCAGACACATTTACTACTCCCTTAGGTTCCGGTCCCATAGTTTATTTCATGACTCCACATTGAGCCGGTGGATGTTCAGGTTTTTGTTGCATTTAAGCATTTTACCTACAGCTTTATAGAGTGAGTTTACTTCCTGTCACCCTGCAATATAAAACCTCAAAGAATGATTAGGAGGAAACCGGAAACCCAATACGGCACTTTAGCTCGGTGCACTTCAGGAAACCTTTAAAATGATCCTCAAGTAAAGTTGTCAAGCCAGCTTTGCCGCATTTCCCTAACCATGGAAATTATATCACTTACTTACCTGTGTTTATTACCAAAATGATATTGTCTGAGGTGTTTTTTCCACGTCTTTTCTCTGTTTATCAGGGTCACCATGTACGAGAAGGACAATTACATGAACTCAGAGAACCTAGGAATCGTTTTCGGCCCGACGCTCATGAGGCCCCCGGACCAGAACACGCTCGCCACTCTCAACGATATGAGATACCAGAAACTGATTGTTCAGCTCCTGATAGAGCATGAAGACATCTTGTTTTAAAAATGAAGACATCTTTTAAAGACTTTAAAGAGCTTGTACATTTGAAAAAGCGGCCTGCCACACATTTCAAAGATTTATGTTTTCTCATCAGATTTTGCATATGAAATTTGGAAGTAACTGCACATTTCAATCAATGTGTTTCAAATCCCCAAACTATGGAAGTTTTAAAATCTAAAAAAGGCAGTTGCGAATTTTATCTCACAATTCTGACTTTTGTCCTTTTTTTTTCTGACTTTTGCAACGTCGATTTTTGCAATGTCATTTCTGATATTTTTTTCTCACAATTCCAAGTTTATATCTCACAATTGTCAGAATTGTAAGTTATAAAGTCGAATTGTGAGACAATCTTGCAGTTCAGTGAAAAATAGAATTGCGATATAAACTCGCAATTGAAAAAAAAAAAGTGAGATTGTCAGAATTGTGAGATTAAAAAAAATCACAATGACTTTTTTTAAATTGCAAGTTTATATCTCAATTCTGAATTTGCAAACTCGGAATTGCGAGAAATAAAGTCAGAAGTGCAAGGTATAATCTTGCAATTCTAAAAAGTAAGGTAACACTTTATTTTACAGTGTCCTTGTTACATATGTTACATGTACTTACAATAGTAATAACAATAAATTATGCATAATTACATGCAACTAACCCTCAACCAAATTCTAATCCTACCCTAACCCTATAGTAAGTACATGTAGTTAATTAATATTACTCAATACTTAAATATATAATTACCCTGTAACAATGACACCTTAAAATAAAGTGTAACCAAAAGTAATTGTGTTTTTTTATCTTACAATTCTGACTTTTTTTCTCACAATTGCGAGTTTATATCTCACAATTCGGACTGTTTTTAGTTAAACTAACAAATTGTGAGTAAATCTGAATTGTGAAACATAAACTCACCATTCTGGGGGTAAAAAGTCAGAATTGTGAGATAAATTTGCAATTAAAAAAGGTAATTGTGACGTTTTGTAAAGTCGCATTTACCTTTTTTTATTTTATTCAAATAAATGCCGTTAAGCATGGAGTAACATTGTGTATTCATGCTTAATACAGTTTGAATTATTATTGAAAGGCATTTTGTTTAAATCAAATTATAGTACTTTTTTTTTCTCTGATGCCAAACAAGTATGATGCATTGACCTTGATGCTCTTCATGATGTATGAATCTATGGTCAATTAGCATTGTGGAACTAACAAATTGTCAAGTATGAATTTAAAAAATATATATATATTTTTGGGTCATGTGGTTGGTAAATGTATATGTACTATAATGGCAAGACAATTGAGATCATGTGTAAAGCACTTTTTAATTTTACATGGAGTGTAAATAGTTATTTTTTTGTTCATCCAGTGTTAATAATTCTGTGTTTAACCCATGCCTTTAAATTGTTTTGTTTACCCTGACAACAATAGAGTGATTATTCTGTGACTGGAAAAAAAAAACTGTTCTTAGAGCATTTCTTTAGTGCTTGTTCCTTCCTCACTGAACTTGATCCCATTTCAAGAACAAAATTGTTTGTATTGTATTCATCTTAGTCTCCTGAGGCGAGATCATTTATTCACCTCGGAAAAAAAAAAAAAGTTGATAAACGGTACAGTCACCTTGGTTTGACTTTCTTCAAATTGTTTATTTGATATAAGACCTTTCTACAATTTGTTTTTTGAAGATATTTTCTGTGAAGAATGATTGTAATTATGATTGTAATTTATCAAATGCTGATTTATTAAATTATGTAAATCTGGTTACTTTTAAATCTGTGAAGACTTTGATTCTGGACTTCAAAATGAGGTGGCAGTCGAAATGAGCTTCTGAGAGTAGTTTTTGTGTCATTATTTGGAACTGCAACACCTCACATTTGCAGTATGTGAAATATGTTGCTGTAATTAGTGCTCGGTCAGCTCTCTAGGCGTTGGTTTTCTCTAAGCTCGGTTTTCTTGTTCCAAATTCAGGGGTGTGAACGGCAGCATTGTTTTAGTATCAGACAGCTGAGACGGTATATGCCCCAAAGAGATTTCTTTTTTTTTTTACCAAATCACAGGTGAAGCGAGAACCTGAAACCAGCCTCCTGAGGGCACCTGGAGGAGATCAACAGACCAATGGG
Organism: Alburnus alburnus; assembly: GCA_029874995.1. Classification (NCBI taxonomy): domain Eukaryota; kingdom Metazoa; phylum Chordata; class Actinopteri; order Cypriniformes; family Leuciscidae; genus Alburnus; species Alburnus alburnus. Next base: position 4,794 of record JAPMNU011368792.1, read on the forward strand.
AGAGATGAAGGAGGGTGTTTGAGACGCAGGTGAAGTATAAATGAATGAATTCATCACTTATTATAGTTTAGCTGTTGCTTCAGAGCTACATGATGTTGTGGGTTTGGATATAGACAAAAACAAAAAAGAGCCACAAGGTTGTTCTGCTGGATGTTTTCTTAAAAGAAACGATAGACTTGACAGTCAGTCTCTGACTGACATTAACACTCCGGCTGCTGAGGTGAGTGTTTCTGATGGATGATGCAGAAATAATTTTATCTTGAGGAGATGCTTATATAGGCTATATATATATAGAGAGAGAGAGAGAGAGATACAGTATATAAATATACAATGTGTATATATAACTGTAAAAAAAAAAGTTGCTGCCTTAAACATCCAAGTTGATTGTAGGCTACTTAAAAATTTAAGTCATTTCAACTTAAATTACATTAGACTGACTTTAGTTGAATCTTGAATAACTTATAATAACAGTTGGAAATTATTTTAGCAAGCAATGTAAGAACATATGTTGTCATAACTTATTAATCATATTTTTTTTAGGTATATAATTGTAATTGGTGTAGTTTTTGTTTTATAAACGTTGATAATGTGCATTTCAGTGTGAAGAATAAGACATAATGGCAGACAGATACTCCTGGTGGAAAAACTTAACTGGAAGAAACAAGAACAATTTCAAAGAAACCCAACAGGAATTTGGAAATTCGGACAAGACGTCAGCCAAACAAACTGGGAGCGAGAACAAAAGCAACAATCTGATCAGCGACGAGACTTATGACGACTCTCAGCTCGAGCCCTCTTTCAACGAAAACACGTGCCGCAGAAATTGGACAGTTTCGCGGTCTGGCCGTTTTAAGGAGAAACGAAAAGTGCGGGTCACCATGCCCGAGAACAACTTTTATGACAAAAACATTGCTGTCGCGAAGTAGCACAGCTAACCAATTTACGCAACAACAAAAAACAACCTGCTTATAATGGAGCTGTGTACACTGCAAGCGCGCGTGGCGTCTTCTGCGATTTTGAATGGAATCTTCAGTCGCCCATCTGTCGCTAGAGCGTTGTAATTTTGTCGCGTTGCGTCGTTCATTTGCAGTGGAGAAATCCATAATTTGCTGGGGCCATTGATTTCAATTTCAGTGACTGACAATGACACCTGTTACATTCTGCTGCAGTAATCTGGGATTATTATTTTTTTTGTTTTTACTGCTGGTTGTTCTTAGAGGCACTGAACGCTTCATGAATGGATGAATTAAGCCTACAAAAAGAAATACATTTACTCTGTAGGCTCATGTACTATTTATTGTTTAGCTTTTTTTTTTTTTTTTTTTTTNGGGATTTTAAAAGAAGTGTTTTAGGCTACCGTAAATGAAGGAAAAGAAATAGCCTACAGAAGATATGATGTATAGGCTATAGGCTATTAATGTATTATTTTTGTAACCCTTTGTGACCCAGAAAAATGTTTTTTATTTCAGAAAAATGTTTCCTAAAAAAAAATATTTAGTAGAACAATATTTCAGGACTGATAATATTAATTTACACTACAATAGAAATAGAAATAACAATTGTATCAGGTGACCATACATGCATACGCTAATGCGTTAAAATGTAGTTTTTATGTCATTTGTTTAAATATTAAGCTTGTTCAAATTTATATTTAGTAAAGAGTGAATATCAATATGTCAATTAAACAGATGGTTCTGTCCAAAGTGATTTGAGACAGCCATTGGAGCAAACTGGTTAGGTAAACATATAACACACTGTAAATGTAACTAATGTAACAAAAGGTTTATGTAACCGTGTAATGCCATAGTAAAAGAATGGAATGTTGTTAAACATGGCTCTGAGTAAATGTTGAATCCAAATTGTAATCCACACCACAAACTAGTCATCTGCATTATGAAGGTGTGTGATGATAAGTTTGATAACTATGCCATCTGTCAATGAAAAGCCACGCGACTGCATTTTAACTGCATGTCTCAGAGTTTTCTGTCCCTTTGTTCATTATTAAACACTAAAGTATGTTTTTATCTATGGTATATAAGAGCCATTGCAGATAATCACTCAAAAAAACAACAATACAACTTAATTTGATTGGCAATGATCTCAAGTTATTTGTGTCATGACAGGCTATAACAGGCTAAGAGAAGAGCTCCCTCTAGTGATGGTGTATAAAACTACAATGTCAACAGTGATGAACAGAACAAAACTGATAATATTTTATACTTTATAAAAAATACTTACAGGCAACTCCTGACAAATTAACTTTGACATGTTCTAAATATTGTAAACAGTATGCATAATTTAGTTGGCTCTGAAGTAACACAAACACATGTACTATAAAATAAACAGCACTGAAATATTCTGAAAGGTTCAATATTTCAGTGAACAGGCAATTTTGGGAAGAAAAAAAATTCTCTTTGAGCAGAGTTCAATTTTCACCTTGCCATTGAAAAAGACCTAACATCTTCAAACACTACAAACAGCTCAAACAAACCTTATACCACCTGAGTGTATATTTAAAAAAAAAGAAAAAAAAGAAAATTTATTTACACACATGACCTGTAGATAACAGAAAACCTGTTTATATCTACCGTAACATTATGTGAAATGATACTGACACGCTGCAAATCTCTGAAGGTAAATATTGGAATCTTTTCAAGGTAAACATTGCTGTGGTTTTGCAGGAGTGAGTATTTATAGTTCATCATGTTTATAAGTGAACTCCCGGGATGATATATATCCATCATTGTCTTCATCTTCTTTTTGGAAGATGTCCTCAACCATCACTTCATGATGTGTGTCATTGGGGGCGTATCCATGTCTTTCAAACTCTTTGCGCAAGTATTCTTTGACCTGAAATAGAAAGGAATAACACAAATAACTCCCTGAAATAAATTACTATGCTGAAACCCATGAAACAGCTGCTTTTTGACACACAGTTGTGAACAAACCTCGGATCTGGAAAGCTTCCAGTCATCATTGAGGTCCATTTCCTGAAAGGACTCATGTGACCTGGGCCCATTTCGGATCTCCATGATCTCGATGTCAAAGATCAGACTGCTCTCCGGAGGGATTTTACCTGAGTACAGAGCATAACCATTGGCAAGATAATGTAAGTTCTTTTTGTATGGGGTGTTTTAGATCACCCTCAAATAAAAATCATGTCATCTTTTATTTTCCCTAAACCTGTTTGAAGTTCTTTCTTATGTTGAACACAAAAGAAGATTATTTTGAAGAATGTTGGTAACCAAACAGTTTCTGGTCCCCATTGACTTCCATAGTATTTATTTTTCATACTATAGAAGTCAATGGGGGCCATCAACTATTTGGTATACAGGTATTCAGGTTTAGTACATCTTGAGGGTGAATAAATGATTGATTTTTTGGGTGAACTATTCCTTCAATGCATCGTCAATGACAATATCAGAAGGTGAAGGAAGCCAAAGTTCCTCAAATAATGCTTTATGAATGTGTCTTGCTGGCAAACCTTTGCCTTCTTTGCCATATGCAAGAGCTGGAGGGATAGTCAGCTTCCTCTTCTCCCCCGCACACATGCCTTGAAGACCCTTGTCCCAACCCTTTATCACCTCACGGATCCCCAATGTGAACCAGACAGGGTTTTTGTCTCCTTGATGACGGCTGCCGATTACAAGACGTGCAAAACTCTGGTAAACTCTAGAGACATGCATACTTGACATGCTTGAGCTGGCAGCTGTGTTTTGGAACATGATAGGTGGTTTCTATCTGGTCTAAATTGGTCCAAACTAGACCATCTTGGTCCAGCAACACAACAGATAACAGCTAAAGGTGGTCAAACTGTTTTTGGACCATGGTATACCATATACCATACTAATGCTCAAACAAACTAACATGTTCCAAAACATGGCTCTTTAAGCTTAAATGTTGTGTATTCAACAGCTACAAACACATGTGGACTGTTAACTAATGAATTCTCAGAGCAAAAGAGCAGGCTTAGTCTGTTCTTGCAGTGTGCAGTCTATTTAAAGTTTATGAACATGCAGTAGATGGTTCATTAGATGTCACCTGGAATGAAACATTGTGCCATTACTCTCCAGAAATCCATCGTAGTGCACCAGAAGAATATCCCCGTATTTAGATTTACGATGACAAAGGAAAGGTTTGTACAGAACTTCTATCTTCACCTCTGGTTCCGGAAGTTTTGCTCCATGCACGTAAAAGAAGAATGCCGAAAAAATGCATGTCCACAATTCTGGAATCATTTTAATATCAAGAACAGTTTAACAACCTCTAACTGTTAAGCTGATGTTTCATACACAACAAGGCATGAAAAGCTTCACAAAGTACAAGTTGTGCAGCCGCGACTACGTGGCAAGCAAAGTTTCTGCAGGGGTCTTTCCCAAAAACTAGCGATGTTGGTCCGATTCGTTAACGAATCGTTCTTTTGAGTCGACTCTCTTCAGTGAATTGTTCGAACCTGTTCACAAAGCTGTCTAAATAATTCCGAGCGATTCAGTACCGAGTGAGAAGTGTCCACAGTCAAATCTAGTTAATAGTAGAAATGTTAATGGCTGATATAACTTATTCAAATATATGAAACTTACTGAAATTTTAAACTAGCAAAGTGATCATGAATTTTAGTATTATGAGAACACGGTCAAAAGTTTGAAAACATTATTTTTAAAAGTTTTTGAAAAAGTCTCTTATGCTCATCAAGCATGCGTTTATTTGATGAAAAATACAGGAAAACATTGTGAATTTTAAAATAATGGTTTTCTTTTTTAATATACTTTAAAACAGAATTACTTGTGATGCAAAGCTGAAATTTCATCATCCATTACTCCAGTCTTCAGTGTGACATGATCCTTCAGAAATCATTCTAATATGCGGATTTATTATCATTGTTGAAAACTGTTGTGCTGCTTAATATATATATATTTTATAACCTGTGATAGGCCTACTTTTTTTAGCCTTTATTTAAAATATAAATCTTTTGTAACAATATACACTGTCATTCAACAGTTTGGGTTTAGTAATTTTTGTCTTTCATTTAAAAAATAATAATGATAATAATACTTTTATTCAGCAATGTGTTAAATTGATATTGAGAATGATTTATATTGTTAGAAAAGATTTCTATTTTGACTGAGTAACATTTAACATTTTAATAAATTAATTACATTTAATACATTGATAATAAATCAGTATATTAGAATGAGAATGTAATATGCCACGTTTAGATGTCATAACGCAATGGCCGTAAAAGACTCGTTGAGTATGATCTTTTAAAACGACCTGTTCAAAAGAACCGATTCGAAGAAATGAGACGGACATCAGATCACACTCCCAGATCCCAATGTAAACGTTACCACCCTAAAATACAGCCCTGTATTATTATTGGTCAGATTCTTTTGAAGACACGCCTTAACAACCAAAATTCAATTTTCATTGGACGTCAAACACATAGCCCCAGTACAACAGCGCCCACATGCTCGTACTGTATCCAATCAGAGATGCGCTAAGAGAAAATCCCACAGACGTCAGGCGCGTGGGCCGATCCTTCTATGATCACATGGATTTGTACTCTCGAAGCATTTACGAAAATCATTTGCGTAATCTCAATTCCCAGCAGTAACTTTGCGTCTTTTACGTACAGTTGTCGTAGGTAAGAATTATCTCGAGTTTCTCAAAGCGGCTGTGTTGGGCTCAGTCTTGCCACGACTAAGTAATGAATTGTCAAGAGAATGTCTACCATGGAGGGAGTTCTCTATAAATGGACCAACTATATTAGTGGTATGTATGCTGCGTCAGTTAAAAGTTATGTGTTATATAAATAAGGGAAGTCTGTAAAGCAATTAGCCTGTTTGCTAGCTTTAGTAGTGTATAAATGAAGTTAAGCCATCATCCTCTTTAACTCTGTGTGTCGATACTTTATCCAAAGCAGTGACCAACTCAACCACATACATTTCATCTGCTAAAAAAAAAAAAATTCGCAGAAAAGTTCCTAATATTATGTATTGGAATGTGTTTTTATTAATTTTTGAAAAGGGGTTGTTAAATGCTTCTGACTGGAAAAACAAGTCAAGCCATTATGTTCATGTATCTTAAACGTCATCCAGATACATTGTTACATGCGTCAGCTACAGCTTAAAATGTCATTATGGCTCCTTTGTGTCTTTTGAAGGTTGGCAGCCCCGTTGGTTTGTTCTTGAAGGAGGCACTCTTTCCTACTATGACTCTCAAGAAGATGCATGGAAAGGATGCAAGGGCAGCATCAAAATATCTGTGTGTGAAATTCAGGGTAAGGGAAGTTTATGCCTAACCTGAGCAGGAAACCTAATAATGGTTGCATCACAAGCATCCGTTCTTCATATAGCCTACTTCAGGATGTCATAATACGCTTGCGCAATCTTCAGGAACTTTTATGTCCCAGGGGTTTCAGCTATTATTTTTGAATTTCACATTACTGTCTTAGTAACTTGTTTTATATATATATATATATATATCATGCCATCAAAACTTATTTTGTCTACTTTTCAAATTATGATTTTACTCTTTTCTAAGACCCAGACTATCAAACCCAGCTATAAAAAAATCATTGTAAAAGTATGAATTATTACATGTTTATAACTGTAAAGTAAACACAACTTATTTTGAAAAGATGTATTATTATTGCCACTGCTACATCAGACAATTTTTCCTTAATACATGATAAAACAGTAAAGAGCTTGAGATAAAATATGAGACATGATCAGAATAAAAAAGTGAGATTCTTTTTATTGTACCTCATTTCTAACCTGTAATTTCATCAAAAAGGGTGAACATATTATTTAATTGTATTTAGGATACATGAAATGCTAGATATGAAGTTAGCCCTTTAAAAGACAAATGTGTCAGCTATTTTATTCGAAAAATGTAAAAAAAAAAAAATCCCCTGCCATCATTTCCATCAATGCTATTAAACGTAATACTTCATTTGAGATGCTGTGTAAATGGATGAAATCATTATTGCTTTTCTTAATAAAATAAGGGGGAAAAGTTTGTGATTAATATGCGTTCACTGTTGAACATATTAGACTAATGAAACAGAGTGTGTGAAAAGACATTATTTTTGAGAGTCCACAGGCCCCAAAATGTCCGTAGTTGAAGAAACACCCAAGTACTGTATTACAACTTTTGTGAATGATCTTACAGAAGGTATACTTTGCTAATCCATCTTCTTTGTCCTCCCTCTGCCCATTGTAGTTCATCCATCGGATTTCACAAGGGTTGATCTGATCATTCCAGGAGAACAGTACTTTTATCTCAGGGCAATTAATGCAGCAGAGAGGCAGAAATGGCTTGTGGCGTTAGGGACTGCAAAAGCCTGTCTTACAGACAACCGAACCAAGAGAGAGAAGGGTGAGTGTTGTATTTCTGCTGAACTAGACAAGATATACTCTGTAGCTCATCTGGCTTTTCTTTTCATGTTAGTATGACAGTGAAATATGATAAAGTAATTTAAAGGGTATTGTTTAGGGTAGTTTACATATTGTGTTGTGGTCTATGGATTTTTAGCTCCTACAATATGACAAAATTAACTTATAAGGAGTTATTCACATTGAATATTTATAGTCTTACACTTCCAGGAAAAAAATGATACCAAAAATATTTTGTGTCCTGGCATCAACTTCCTGTTTCGACAGACAATGTGTCAATACAGGAAGCAAAACTCATTTTATGGGATTCAAATTAAATTACACAACTCAGATCATGATGGTTCCTCATTTTGCAATTCTTCAAAGAACTGTCTAGGAAGAAAGCAAGTGTCAACACTAGTCTCTTCTATTTTCTTAGAACTCCAGGAAAGCTCAGAGGCTCTGAAAACAAAAATGTCTGAGCTGAGGCTTTACTGTGACCTTCTCCTTCAGCAAGTGAACAAAATACAAGAAAGTCCTCTAGCGGAGATGACAGCTGATTCTGAGGAGGTAAGGGAGTGTTGTGTTGATTTTCAGCGTCGGCCTCGACTGCCTTCTGCTTTACTATGCATACTTCAAGGACATGATTGAGGAAACATGTATACCATTAAACAATTTACAAGCTTGTCAAACATCAATAATGCAAGGTTATAAGTTTTATCTTTTCATACCATATCATTCTAAGTGTTGTGGTTCGGTTCTCTTGGTTCTTTTGGTCTGGACCAAAAAAGATAATTATACATTTAGTCCTGGTTCACTTAGCGGTCACATGGTCATTTTTAACACTGAACCTAAAGAGACAAAACAAAAAAAAACAGCTTTTATGATGTATATTTTGCGACGGAATTTATCAAACATTGTGTGCTGGGTTAAATGCGCTCGCTGTACGTTTGTGCATATGATGTGGTATATAATGGAGCTGAGAACTCGTGAAGAGCTTATAAAATGTGTAAAGGACTCAAATCAGCGGCAGGAATCCCTCCGTCACACACACACAAACTAAATTCTGCTGCGAGGACTGAGGAGATGCCTGTACCGAACTGTGATGAGCAAAATCAAGACTATGATGAGAAAAAACAGGAATGCTTTTGGTTCGTTTGCATGTCTTTTGTCCGTGTTGCATTCATATTTCATTCGAACCGCACCAGAGTTTGTTTGGAAGTGGACAGAGACCCATCTTTTTAGCGTTCGCGGTCCACTTGTTTGGGTGCGCAGGGCACCAGGGTTCTGATGGCAGCCTTCACACTTATTCAAATGAACCGCACTAACAGAGTAATCTGACCAGGGTTTATTTTAATTAGACCAAACCTGCCAAGTGTGAACGCACCCTAAATGTGTGTGCTTTGTCTTTATCACAAAACCAAGGGTCAAAAAGCCGCCCTGTTCTGTTCAGACTGGTCAAGTGGCTCTGGAAATTCAGTATTGATATGTGTTGGTTTCAGGGAGGGGATGAGACAGGAAATCTAGTGAAGTCCACATGCACCACCTTCTTAAAGACCCTGGAGGAGTGTATGCAGATTGCTAGCCGAACCTTCAATCCAGAACTTCTGAGTCAAACCCCTCCAGGCTCTCCTCCTGTGGCTACCATCAAACCTCTGAAGGTACATTAAATACACCGTAATCACCAGCTGGAATATTCAAACGTTTGTGCTGTTGTAATTCTAATTAATTTTATCAGAACCTAAAATATTTCTTATTTCCATAGATCAAAACTACTGATCCAAAAAATCAGCACCAAGGAGAAACGTGAGTTCAATAATGTTAATGGACTCTTGTGGGTCAGGTGTGCTTTTGTTTGTCTCTAAAATGTTGAAAATGTGTGTTATGCAGACAAAGGGACTTAATAAACACCTCAGGAACATCAGCACATGAGAGTGGACCAGAAAATGAACCACCTCCATCTCCTCAAGAAAGCATACCTACAGGTTTGCCAAGCATCAAGCCAGTCGGATTCAGAACTGGTGCTACATTTTGACTTACCTCAACTCTCGTTTCCTATCTTGTCTGTCTTGTTTGGTTTAGGAAGTGGTTTAATGGAGGACCAAGAGGAGCCCATGGAGCCTCATAATGGCTCTTCATCAAGCACACATGACCCTGAAGAACCTGTAGGAGAGAACAAGGACAAACCACCAGAAGAAGCAGACCATGCTCAAGAAAAACAACTGGAAGTCTCCCATAGCCCCACACAGAACAAAGAAGAAATGGTCACTGAAGAAATCCAGGCTGACCTGGAAGTGAACAAGCCTCAGTCTGAGAACACACAGGAAGAGGAAGATAAGGTGGACACATTCTTCAGTACCATGAGCCACAGGTATGAGGCGCCTCCGTTGCTGTGATCCTCTGAAGAAACGAGATGAATGCACTGCACACATTTACACATTTCAGAATCCAGTTTTCCTTTGTTAATGTAAAGGTATAGCTAACACTTCTCTTAGAATTTAGTTTTACACAAATGTGCGATATGCAGAGTCAGTATTTCAGTGAAAATCTAGATTGAGGGATTAGACATCTCCATATAGTAACATTGTGTTCTAAGGAACCAGGTGCAATGCGATAAAGTGACGTTATCAATCATGTCTGTTTCATAATAAGGAATGTCCAGGTTAAGTGCAAGTTAAGAATCTGTTTTGTGAATGCTGTGACATAACACAGAAAACAAGTTAGACATATCTGAACAAACAAAAACAATGCACTAATAGTCTATGAGATCATTTGTAGAGTCTAGCCTGATTAGATTATGGTTTAAAAAAGGCACTTCCCACAAATAGAGTACAGTTTGGTCTCCCTTTTTTTTTTTTACTGGAATAGAGGTACACATCCCATTTTTTTCGCCATGTCAGAACACCAAAACGAATTTGGAAAGAATGCAACGTAATGCGGAAACACTCAAAATGCCAGTATTAAATATAGTGAAGTTGTATTATTTCTGTTAAATAATTCCTGTAATTGTTTATTGTTAATGTCTTAATGCAAGAGTACTATGAAAATAAAACGCATACAATTTAATAAGCTAGCACAAGTTTGATAACTAATTACCTTCTAAATATATTAAAGTTTATTAACGCATTTGTATATTGACTGTTACTATTTGTATTGTGGTTTTGTATAACTTTATCTGAAAAATTACAGCAATATTCAATCTCAAAGTAGCTAGCAGACTATTTTGTTTATTTATGAAGTTTAAAATAGGTATTTTAAATTAAGGCAATTATGAAATTTTGGTGACAGGGTTAAAACAACTCGTATAATATTTAGAATGACTTCCGGAATTTAACAGACAAGCACCTTCCTTGCTGGAAAAGGAAAAGTTTAAGACTGTAATTTGTACCCTGTTTGTGGAAAGTTCCAAAACAATGATCTAACTGTCTCACAGTTTCATATATAATGGTTTCAATATGTAAAGATTTGAAAGACAAATGGTCCATGATTAAATGTTTATCACGGTATGTTTTCTTTTGATCACTCAAATCGAGACCCGGCCTGTGATGAGGGTTTGTAGATTCTTTTGCTATACATAATTCTTTCATCTTCTTTATGTAATGATGAGGTCATCATATATACAGCACCGATCTGTTCCAACAACCTTCATTGGGCTGAAACTAAATTGAATTGAACCAGTAATGTTATCAAAGCAATGGGTTGGTATTTAGATATAAAACCTTTTCAGTATTATACCACTGTGTGAAGATTGTACAATTTTTCATTTACTAAACGTGTATTTAATGTGTGCCGTTCTCAATTAAGGAATGCATGCTCCAAACCGGTTTTCTTCTGCTTTGGCTATGCCTGCTTTTGTATTTGGTGTTTTATTTGATCAAATAAATGTGCTCTCTGTTGATGTGTGCACTAATTCACATGTATTGTCCTTGTGTGAATGTCTGTGGTTTTTTTCTTGTAGATTTAGTGATATAATACTGGAGGACAACAGTGGTATTCCCACACAGGCCTTTTTGGATTCTTGCTATGCTATAGTACCAGTTTTAGGTAGGACACTCTATCTTTCACTCTCCATTTTCCACCCTTTCTTTGCTTTGTCTTTTTCGTTCTGTCGGCTATCTCAGTCTTTGCTCTCATTAGTGTTAAAAGGCTCGTGGGAACATTGATTTCTGACACTCTGTGCATGTGTCGGCTTGCCATGTGCCCTTGATTCATTTTTCTGCATCTCATATTAGTCTGCACACTGTGCACAGTTAATCCCTCATTCTCCCTCAGGCATAGTCATGCATGCTTTGATATGTCTTTATACTGGGACAGTTCGGTGAGTATCTGCAGGATCCCAGAACAACAAGAAAATAAAGTCCAACTGTAGCAGCAATCACTTCTAAAAGATTTTGTACAGCACTTTCTTCTGAACATACAGTGGTAATTACATTTTTTTGTTGACGGGGCACCAGTTAGTCTATTTAGCAGGTTTTACTTCACTTTTTTTTTCTATAGTTTGAATGGGCATGATG
>JAPMNU011368811.1:0-10041 GCA_029874995.1 Alburnus alburnus
ACACACTCTCTCTCTCTCTCTCTCTCTCTCTCTCTCTCTCACACACACACACACACACACACACACACACACACACACACACTCATCTAGGCCAGGAGAGATGAGATGCATTGATATCTAGCTCATCCAGCTGAGAACGATACCCATGTGAAACAAGCGCAGGCAGCCATTTTGAGACAGGACGATCTTCATATTGAGGACACAGTAATTCAGCTCTACTGGGACTGACTAATCAGCAATGCTAAAGTCATTTTACAAACTCTTTGATCGTCCGACAAATTTAAAATATGGATGTGTTACAGCTACATTTTTCTATTTTTAACAATGTATCAGCCAGGGTCAGAAATTAACCAGGGTAAAAATGCTATCAAATGTGAAATGCTGAAGATGTTTTAAATGTGAGGGTAAAAAATAGAAAAACAAAATGAGGATATAATATAATTAATATAATATACTGTCGAAAGTAACAAAAAAAGCCATAGACATTAATATATATATATATATATATATATATATATATATATATACACATACACATACATACACATCTATTTTTATAGGTAATTACTCTTTACCTTACATTTTTAAAATTAAAATTACATCTATATAATTTTATTCTTTATATTTATTATAAATTGGTTCAAGATGGCATAATGTGAGTTAAAAAATATGTAGGTAAACAATTACAAGTACAAAATAAAGGTAAAAAATGCCGCTGAAGATCAATTCAAGGAGGCAAATATTGACCCTTGCCTTTATAATAAATACAATTCTGACACTGGTATTGACTGTGTCCGCCGCACCTGTCCGCGACCACCCATGTGTGTGAGGGGTTTAATTTATTAGGAATTATGGTTACTGATAATAAAAGGAAATGTTCCGCTAAATCATAATTCAAACAGGAGGAAACTGTCTTTGTTGTTGTTCATGGTGCAGAGCAGGTTAAAACATTAACTTTCAAATCACAGCATGATAAATAACCATAACATAAAACTACAACCTTAAACCAATACGCCTCACATTTCATTCTGTCGTATGAAGCAGTTTTTATAGAAAATAATTTAAAGGTCATCAAAATCCGAACAGCCGAACCATTTCGATGGTGAAACTATAAATGTCAGAGACCCAAGGTGGAAATATGGATCCCTGAAGTGCAAACCTCTAACTAGCCAAAATGCTGCTCTCAACCTATAGCTTGATTTAGCCAAGAGCGTATAGTGACCCCACTGGTTTCTAAATATACATCTTTCATCCTGCTGACACTCAGACCATATTAACAACCCATGAGCTGATGTGACAGCACTCTCTTGGTTGAACACACTGTCACCCTGGGGGAGGCAGAGTCCCTAATTGGCAACGGCTTGTTCTTCGTGTCAGAAGAAGAACAACGCTCATAAACACACACACACACACACACACACACACACACACACACACACACACACACACACACACATGACAGGAGTGGCTATGGTTGGCACGGATAATTAATGAGGATACAAAAAACAGAGTTGAGGCTGCACAATAGCAGGCTGTTCAAACATGAAAAGCCCCTGCTTCTGTTTCTCCACGGGAGATTAAATAATACATCTCCTTTTGGTCAGAATCCCTGATTCTGTCTTTTAGGCATAGATACAGACAATAAGAAGCCGTGTCCTTGAGCACAAAAAAAAAAAGATGCAACAAGACAGATATCACCATATATTTTGAGGGTTGAATTGACTTAAAAATCTATGAACGCCTACATGTGCTTGAAAAAAACAAAATGGCCACCATCCATGGCCTGTTTCTTAAATTTACCAAAAAGGGAAAGGCTTTCTTTTCACTTCCTAAGAGTGTGTGTGTTTCTTTTTTTCTTCAAATTTGCTAGGAAAAAAGAAAATGGCTGCCATCAATGCCCTGTTTTTAATGCTTAATGTCTTTTATGCTCTCTAAGACTGCATTCATTTGATCAATAACCCGTAAAATTGTAATATTGTGAATTATTTTATTATTAGAGTTTAAAAGAACTGTTTGTCTATTTTAATAGATTTAAAAATAAAATGTATTCCTGTGATGCAAAGCTGAGTTTTCGCCATCATTACTCCAGTCTTCAATGTCACATGATCCTTCAGAAATCATTCTAATATGATCATTTTGAGCTCAATAAAAGTTTCTTATTATTGTCAGTTGAAAACAGTTGTGCTACTTAATATTTTTTGTGGAAACCATAATATTTGTTTTTTTTGAAGAATCTTTGATGAATAGAAAGTTCACAAGAACAGCATTTATTTGAAATAGATTCTTTTGTAACATTATAAATGTCGCTGCTGTCACTTTTGATAAATTGAATGCATCCTTGCTAAATAAAAGTATTGATTTCTTTAAAGAAATTCAGGCCCGGTTTCACAGACAGGGCTTAGATTAAGCCAGAATTAGGCCTTAGTTTAATTAGGACATTTAAGTAGCTTTTATAAACGTGCCTTAGAAAAACATTACTGGTGTGCATCTTGAGACAAAACAATGACACCGATATATAAGATTTTTAAGATATTTTAAGATAAGTCAGTGCAAGTTGCTTTCTGGGACTGTAGGCTTAAGCCTTGTCTGTGAAACCGGGGACAGGCTATATCAAAAAATCGTACTGACACCAAACCTGTGATGGCCACCCTGCACACATTTATCAAACTGATACTGTTTCTCTTTCAGTTCCTCCGTGGGGAAAAAAATGCAATAAACTCAAAATGAATGACACTGTTGATAAACGTTCTGGAAAAAAATCTTACCGAATCCGCTTCCAGAGTGACTTGTAAATTGAAATAACAGAATGTAAACAAGCAGCACACAGCAGAGTCAGACTCTTCTTCTGTGTGTTGTGTTAAAAGGTAAACTCCCTGCAGGGGACTACCGTGCGAAACGTTTCCATTTCTGATTTGTTTACGAGACCTCTTACCCAACCTGTATCGACGGGTGACAAACCACTCGTCAGAAATATCCAGGCTTCCTTCTTCACTATCGATGTGGAATTGGTTCCTGTGGTTTTCATGGGACCATTCACACCTTTTCCAACTTCCTCTCTGTTCATAAGTAGTTGTGTATAATTATCTCCCAAGGCTCCTTACTGTGTGGGTAGATGCCCAACTGTGAGGGAGATGTGGAGGATCCTGACAGCTCCCGGCATCTTTGTGTTTCGCACATTGTCAAGCGAGAGCTGTTTTGCTTCTTCAATGCCAAAACACCCAGTGCAATCAGCAAGATTCGGGAAGGTGAGTGCTTGATGGCTTGGGCCCATTTCAACAGTTCTCCCCACAACCCTCCTCGGAATAGATTCAGGTGAGGATGTTCTGTTAACTTTATTTAACGTCACCAGAATGCTAGTCCCATTGGGGTAAAAGCACATACATTTGGTACACAAATGAGTTGTTGAGAGGACAGAGTATCCACTCGAACCCCTGGGACTCCTGATGGCTCGCTTTCGGAGACCAAATTGGGCCTTCATAAGGAAGCAACAAATCATTTAAAGAGCCAATCATGTGGGATAAAAGGCTTTGGGTCCGATGCCCAGTGGTTCAAACAAAGTCATCCATCCTGCCCAGATCTGAACATAACTGCGGCGAACTGGGATACTGAGGCTGTGATGGAATGGGGGACATCATGATGTGACCATCTGCTCTGTCACACAGAAATTAGGCCAGGTTAGGGCTGAGATTGTGGGACCTTAATAAGTAAATGGCCTTTTAATACTATTCTCACAATGTGAGACTTATACAGTCAGCCCCACCATGTAAAGATCAGTAAAAACAGACAAACAAACAGTGAGATCAGGCACGGAGGGCTAGCATTGCTATTCACCCTGTCCGCCGTTCTATCTGCATCACAAATTAAACAGGAGCATCGCCACTGCATATTTATGAACACTACCGCTTCAGTAAATGGCAACCCTACTGCATATTTATGGAGGAGGCTGTTTCAGAGAAATGAGGTCCTTTTGAATTCACATGAATCTCTTGATTCTAGTAAAGGATGCTCTGAATGCATCGAAATGTCGTCCCCTTGTCGTCGGTAAACGCGCTTCTGCACAAGGTGTTATTAAATAATCAGGCTGGAGTTTGTTCATGAGATCTTCTGTTAGGGGACATGCAAGGATTTGTTCACACAGGATGTGTTCTTGCATTTCACCTGTGCTATTTTTGAAACATATCGTTCAACTTTTGATATGCTGCATGTCAGATCAATGTCCATTTCAAAATATGGACTGGATCACATAATTCTGGGCATCTCAAATGTATTCAGTCCATCTGGTGCATGGAAGTTAATGCACCTATAAACATATTCTGTTCCATTCCGCTGTGGTCTGCCTAGCCGTTTTTAATCAAGAATCCATCCTTTGTGAATCTCTCCTATGCGCAGTCCATCTCTCTGAGCATTTACATTGACAGTTATAATTGAGCTACAGCAGGTTATTGCGTAGTCAAGCTACAGTCTTTATCTGTCTAAGCATACATAACACAATGTGTAATCAAATATTTGAAGGATTAAATACACACTGTGAGTCACCTCTGTCTTTCAGAACAAGAGCAGAATGATGAGGACAACTGTAGTCCGTTTTATGTGCGTATGCTATTTTTGAAAAGTTTGGGGTCAGTAAATAAAAAAATAAAAAGACCACTTTTATTCAGCAAGGATGCATTGCAAAAGACATTTATAATGTTACAAAATACAAATATACAATATATATATATATGTTACAAAATACATTTTTTTTAATAAATTTCTATTCATGAAAAAATATAGCAGAGTTTGCACAAAAATATAAAGCTGCACAACCGTTTTTAACTGTTTTTAGCAAATCAGCATTTTAGACTGATTTCTGAAGGATCATGTGACACTGAAGACTGGATTAATGATGCTGACAATTCAGCTTTGCCATCACAGGAATAAATTTGACAATATATTAAAATAGGAAACAGTTATTTTAAATTGTCATAATATTTCATAATATTCCTGTTTAGACTATTTTTGATCAAATGTTTAAAAACGTTTAAAAAATTGTATCAAAGTTAAACTTTCGAATGGTAATGCACATGCTGGACGAAGCCGAGGTACAATCACAAAAACCCCAAAAAATAGCAGCATGATTTCAGTTAGTCTAAAGCGTTAACATGACATTAAAAAAGAATGTCATCATAAGAATTATTGATTTGGTCAAACTGATTTTTTTTTCAAGTGCACGGAAATGCTTTGTAGCTACGAATCAGCTTGTCAGATCGCATGATACAGTATGAGCCAAGTGAGAAAAGCCAAGACAGACTGTGAGACATCAACAGATTTTACGATATACATCATTGACTGGGCAGTCTGTGTCCGGTCTGACATCCTTATTTGAGGACAGGCATGTCACACTAAGAGATTCAAGACTGCTAAATTTGCCCAATGACGAAAGCACTAGAAAATAAATATTTCACAATCCCTGGTCTCAAACAGCAGAATCGTGGCAAAAAATCTAACAACGTGCACCCTAATTTGTCACTGGCCTGTTTACAAGACTGCTGTGTCTGGTAGTGTGTTGTGCTCCCATTATGCAGAGGGAGTAGACGAACGGATGTGGAAAAAAGCCCCCCGAGGAAGCTCAGGTGCTTTGTTATCTTGGGCATTCAGGTTAACACAGACAACTGCCTCATTGTCAAATGAGCCAATATACTGAGCTCAGGGTTGCAACGAAATAACAAAACAATAACACGCTCACAAAAGCCGGTTAAGACGCACAAACAAAATACACTCGGTAAGACCAAGAGACAAAGCACTTTATCAGATGGTAAAATCCTTGCAATCTCTGGATGCTTTTGATTGGACAAGAAACTCTGTGAATTAACAAATGAGCTGTTATTACTATGCAACAGCACGAAGCAAATATTTCTGAAGGCCAAATTCGGATGCAGAGCCGTATTAGTTTGATGATGAGGTAACTGATCATTACGTTCATTCTTTGAATATGAATGAGCAATGGCAGTTTGGGGACATAAGGCTCGATGATGAGTCACTCAAAGAGATTTGTACCGGAAACAAGCAAACACAAAAACAAACAAAGACTCCTTTGAAAGAGACTTTAGAGACTGATATTAATTACCCTGAGGCTTTTGAAGAATCAATGCCAGGGTAGGCTAGAGTTCTCAAATAAAAAATATAATAAAATAAAAAAATAGATGAAAAAAATAGATTGGCAAAGCCTGCAGAGATGGAGAACACCCATCTTTCTCCTCACATCACTTTTTTTTTCTTCCACTACCTTCCTAACACAAAACATCTGTTTCCAGTTAAAGGGATATTTCAAGCAAACAGTAGAAATCTGTGTTATTTATTCTGTTTTTTGGCAAAATATATTGTTAGTTGTGATAGTTCATAGTGACTATGTTAGAATGCACTAACAGCCGGATGTGTATATGTACAAAAATGTATAGTGCAAAAGGTTAAAGGGGTTCATTCATATTTTTTTCCCAGTCAATTTGCTAAATTATCCTGAATTCACCCCAACCATAAATAATTTAATTTAGCATAAATAATTAACACAATAAATAATTTATTTTGTGACAGATCACACCTATTAAGCTACAAAAAAAAAAAAAAGAATAACTGTGACTATCATTGAAACAGTAAGCTAAACATAAAACCAAATCAGTGCACGATTGGCTCTTTTAAATGGGTTTCTTTTAACCGGCTGATGTGGTTCACTAATCAGACTGATTTGTTCATGAATCACGGTTGATTCAATGATCTGGTCACAGCAGTTCTCCATTTAACAGATGACTGGAGAGGAAGACTGTCAGCAAATAATTTAATTTATACATAATATTGTATGACTTAAATATAGCGCATGCATATGAACTACTGTTATTACTATAACTATTCTTTTTTTTATGAGTGTAACAGCTGTGCTCTATGTATGTTGCTATACGGAAAAGACCTGGGAAGATTCTAATATCAACATTTTTATTCCTAGAAGAAAGAAATTAAAATCCATATGAGCATGGAACAAGGACAACAAGTAGTAAATACTCAACATAGACAATAATCACACAATAAAAAAAAAAAAATAGCCACATTTTTCTCCTCCCAACACTTCCTGATGGGCTCTCCTTATGCAGCGACCAGGAAGCAACAAAAAGCCGAGGGAAGGAAAACAAGAGGCAGTCATTGGCTGTCAAGCTCGGGGCTGAGGAGGGATTTGAGGAGAGGCTCTCTGAGGAAATGATCTTTGCGAGGGTTATTGGAAACTGCGTGAGCTGGAGTGTGATCTGTGAGTGAGAAACTTAATCGCCTCTCCTCTCATTCCAGTCAGCTCCATTTCTCACATTCCTAGAAAATGGCTGCCAGGGAGCCTGAAGGCTCCTGCAGCCCACAGGCAAAAACTAGCCGTACCTGACAGTTCGCTCGCACTTTGGAAACACCACTCAAAGCCCTGCTGGCCGCAACACAGAGGCTTCGTAACCGCAATGTTTAACACTTCTGAAACCAGACACGCACACGCACATACATACAAATGAAGAGTACACATACAGAGGGCGCTTTGGTTCAGTATCAGAGGCAGAGAGAAGAGGAAGAGAGGGGAAGAGTCACTTACTGGTAGTACAGTTTATCCTGATACAGTCTAGATGGGGGAGAACAGACAAGATGTAAATTCAGCCTTCAAGGTTATGACTGCAGACATCCATTACAACACATCGCCAACAAACTGGGGACGGACACGCAAACCAAGTGGAGCGGAGAGGCGCTGTTTCGCTGACCAGATACGCACTCTTTCTTTTCTACCTCCAGCGTGCCGATAATAAACCCCAGTTGGAGTGGATACAGACTCGCTGCCTGCGCTAATGAATATTCATGCCTTCACTGTGCCATAATATATTTAGAATTAGGGAAATTTGGCATGTATTGAAATGTGATTATGCCCAGTTCCATACTAGTCTCGGGACTACTGAATATTCAGAGGTAATTGATTAATTTGCTCTCTGGGTTAGCTCAGAAAGCGGCACAGGAAGAGGAAAAGAGAGAGAATCTTGCCAGAGAAACAGCCTGTCCTCGCCAATGGTGCTGCTGATGCTCTCATATGCACATTTTTAAAACCATTTCCCTTTAATGAGTAAAATCAGACGAATTAAAGAACGGCTCACATTTGACGAATTTGGAAATGGGAAAAGGGCCGCAAGATAAGAGGGAGAGGAAAAAACGTGTGTTTATGGACATGTCGCAGCAGAGCACCAGAGCGTGTCCACGGTAAGCCTTAGCCTCCTGGGAGAAGAGCTGAATTCAGAATGCTCCTGTAGATAAAAACACTCCGAAAAAAACCCCACAGCCCTTGACGTGAGGTTCACTTTTCCCGGTTGCATGTGAGAAGAACTGTAGGAATAACACGTTGTATGGAGGGTTCTCACAGTGAAGCTGTAAGGAAAGCCAGTATGGGTGAGGTTTGAGTGTGTGCATGAAAATAAAGAACACACCTCTCGGTAATTTCCCTAAAGGCTAGATCCTGACAGGATCATTATTAATGCTACTAATACTGCTTTTAAATAAATTCTATTCAGGTCTCAACAACAAGTTTTTTTGTTTTTTCGCTGCCAACATCTTAACTGGTCCCACCAAACTAATATATATATATATAAAATAAATCATCCAATATTAACTCATCTATTTATTTAGAAATTATACAGCTATAATATAACACATTTTTAAAACCTTTACATTAACCTTAACATTTTGTAAAACTGTCAACTTTTAACTCACACTTAAAGTCCTTATTGTTGAGCCCTGATATCACTTATTAACATTCAGGATGTTCAGCCTACAGCTACTTTTCCAAACCCCATGTTCCCATGTGAATCTGCCTTAATACTAAAACCTAAATCTTGGTTTTAAAAAAATAAAAAAAACTCAAGGTGAGCTGTCTTTAAACGCTAAAAAGTACAGTACCACTGAGACTCCTTACTGAACAGCACAACACAATAGCTTTTGTTCTGGTTGGTACTGTATAATATAAACCCTTGCTTGAATCCTGTGAGGAGGCCCTATTTCCCATTACTATCTTTTGCAAAGCGTACTTCTGGAATGGAGAATCGATATTTCTCGTGCTCAGCCCGGGCTGTCCATGCTTCAGTGTGTGCTATGATGGAGTGGAGGGCCGAGAGGAATTCAGAACATTACACAAATCCAGCTCTATCTTTTTCCCATGAGGCTGCAGCTCGTCGCGTGTCGTCAACCACAGTGAAAATCGTGGCCGCTAACAGCCAGAGAGCAACGTGTGTCCACCCTAACAGCGAGTGCAGTACCCTCCGGGCCAGAAGAAATGATTGGTGTTTGTGTGGGTGCATGTCTGTTTGTGCATGCCGAGGTGTGCAAGTTTAAACCTGCTGGGACTGGGAGGTTTTAGACATGCTATATGTAAGCGGACATGTTAAATGGCACAGTGTATGTCACACTGCCAGATGGGAATGGATGGCATTCATCTTAGTGAGAGTTCTGAGAGTTCAGCAGAAGAACTTTTTTAGCTTTAAACAACCGATGTTCAAATTTACTTACTGTGAACTAGCCTGAACTTGCGAACAGCAGAGGTGGTACTTTATTAGTGGAGCAAGACTGTATAATATTAAGCTGTGCAACTGAGGGAGGAAAGAGTAGTGGCTTCTGGGGAAATGTAAATGAAACGTACTGGGCGGAACAATGGCTTGTCAGTACTCCTGACACGTGTAACGCTCTAGTGGGGAGTCTATAGTATGCAGATGTAGGACTATTGTGTATCAGTACTGTGGCAGGGACTGTGCACTCTCTGGTAGGGAAAGTCTACAGCGTGCTCATCTGGGAGTGAGCGCTTGGCCGCAGACTCTGGCCGTTGAAGGTTCTACATCCTTCTCTTCAACACAAAGTGTTTAAAGTGTTTAATGTCTGTGAGAAAGAAAGTGTGTCTACTGTACACTTATCTATACTCTGGGAACAAAAACATATATAATATAATATAATATAATATAATATAATATAATATAATATAATATAATATAATATAATATAATATAATAT
>JAPMNU011368869.1:0-13848 GCA_029874995.1 Alburnus alburnus
GGGGAGGATGGAGGGGAACGAAAGCGTCAGCATCTTCGAACTCAGTCATGTGTAAGTACCGATCTTTTATACTACAAGTATTAGAACACGATTGGATAGATGAGAAGGTAAAAAGTGACGGAACAATTGAGTCTTCCCGGCAGAATTTACGCTAAAGCTTTCATTTATTTGATTTTTTTTTAAAAAAAAATAAAAATTATTATTTATTGTTAATTTGTTTCATTTTAATTTAAGTTGAATCTCCCGTTTTGTGGAGTGTTCCAAATCAATCACTTGGTTCCTTGACCGTTAGGATGCTGCCCTTCCAGGAAGCCAAAAATGTTTATAAGCGGGACGAAATTCTAAAATTATTTTACCAATCTCTCAAATTCTTCACAAAACACCTTTATAACAGCAGCCGCATTCCACAAAACCCAGCCAGTGGAAGGAAATCGAATGAAAGAGTCTTAAAAAGACAATGTCCCCGAGGTGCTAATGCCACTTGCACCACAATTGTCAACTATATATTTCCTCTCCTGCCGTTTTTCATTCTGTTTTTATGTCTGCTTCTGTGATAAACATGTCCAGTTTCGATCCGGTGTGACAGTGTAATTGAGCGAGTCACACTTCTCTCGGCGGGTTGACCGTCACAAGGCATCTTGGTCATTCTCTTGCTCTGTTGTAAATCCCAGCGCGGCCTTGACTCGCTAAACCTGTCTTCCAGCCTATTTTTGCCTCACCTTGTGTTTATTTTCCTCATAGCGCTTGGCAGATTTATCCGCATTCGTCTCTGTGTTTTAAATGCCGAGCAGCTTTTGTCATAACCTAAATGACTGGCCATACCCTCCGTGAATTGTAACGCTTTTCGGTTTATGTCTCTCTTCCCATTCTCTTTATTTCCTGCCTCCATCTTTATAGCTGAATTGTGGGACGCGGAATGAGACGCGCAACCTTGGCTTTAGCGCGGATGGTCATGCGGCATGACAATGAGAGCAGAGAGAGAGAGAAATGACACTGTGAAAATCATTTTCTGGATAAAAAAAAATCACTTACAACACCTTCAAGTTTTTATTGAACACCTCACTGAAAAAAATCTGATCTGTAAAGCCATAAAAGTGAAAAGTTCGACCAGGGTGACAATGAGGACATAGCGGCGGCACTGGATGGGATACGTGCAGAGAGAGAGAGAGAGAGACAGATAATGGGTAGAGAGAGACAGACACATTGAATACAAGTTTCATTGGCTGCTTAAGAGCTAATACATGTCAAAAATAAAGCATCAGACTTAAAAGATCTTCGGAATTAATAAGACTGTGTAATGAAAACCGACAAAGTTCACCGCCGAATGTCACAACTTTGCACACGTTCAGACAAACTCATTCATATGTGCATTTGCTTTTGATTTAGCGATTGTTTTGATGCTGTTATTCCCTTTGTCTTTTTCGATAACAGACGGATGTGTCTCTTTATGCGAGTCGCCCACTCATGCAGCAAGTGTCATCTGAGTGTGTGGCATATTAAAGGCCTGTGGGAACTCATTAGGGTGACAGACGCAGGGCTTACTCTCCCTCCCTTGGATTGCCATGTTTGTGCCATGACGGGTTCAGAATGTGCAGCGTGAGGGCAGAGGTGGCGTGCGGTGGGTATGAGTCTTTTTCAGTCAAATGCAAATTTATGTTCCTGTTCCATTTGATGTTCAAGGGTGTTTCTACAACTAGGGGAACTTTTGACCCTGAAAAATAAACACTCTTATACACTCTTTCAGGAGTTCACAGTGTCATTTCCACAACATCTCAAATGATTTATTGTGCTTGATAGCATTCTGTCATTTTTAAGGATAAAATGGCTCTTTCTGACTTACTAAGGCTGATTTCATAGCTTTATGGATCCTCATTTTACAAAACATTAGTGGTACTTGCCTTGATTTTTCTTCATGCATGTTATGTTATATTTCTATAGCTTTTTACTGATGGTCTTGTCTGCTTGTTAAACAAGTCCACTAACTTTTGAGAAAACATTATTGGGTCACAGTTGCTGCTAATGTTGAATGTGATACTTTGGAATTCAAATCATTTTCACACAAAAAGTATTGAAATTGTTTTTGTTAATTTCACTCTTTTAAATGTAGTATTTGATTTTCATGAATGCAATTAATTTAATTAATATAATATTTTAAAAAAATTATGATGATTTTACATATTTTAAGATTAAAAGTCTGGATCTGTGACAAGGGTAAAACTAAATTTGGAAAACATTTTTGGAAAAAAATGGATGGGATGGTTTTAATGTGAGCTTCATATAACAAAATGCGAAAAAAAAAATCTGTTCCTTTTAAGAAACATTAACCCCTGAAGTTAAAGTAAAACTTTGTGTCTTTTTTTGAGACAAATGGAATTGAAAATGACCATGAGCCGGGATTTAAACTCGAGTTGCTCAATGCACATGATGATGTTACCAATCAATCTTGACACACTGTCCTTGTCGTTCATAGACACATTTTTTACACCATTAGTTACAAATCCTCTGTAAACGCCTGGATTCTTATGATTGCTGCAGACATATGTGACCCTGGACCACAAAACCATGGGTCAATTTTCTGAAATTGAGATTTATACATCATCTGAAAGCTGAATAAATAAGCTTTCCAGTGATGCATGGTGTATATGGATAATATTTGGCTGAGATTCAACTATTTGAATAATCTAGAATCTGAGTGTGCAAAAAATCGAAACATTGAGAAAATCGCCTTTAAAATTGTCCATTGAATATTGAATTTGATTATAATAATAATTTTTCAGATCTAAAATTTGTAAGGGATCAAAGTCAGTAGGTGCGTCCCAATTCGCATACTGTTCTCATACCGTTTTGTAGTATGTGTTCACACTGAAAATTCTACAAAAGAACAAGTGCATTTTAAATTATATATATGTATATAAAAAAAGTGTGGAATGCTTTCCTTATATAGCAGAAGTAGAGGGGCTTTCAGAAATAACCGTATAAAGTTCATACACTACACAGTGGAGTAGTGCATAGTATAAGAGCACAGTGTATAGTTTGTCATTTGGGACTAATGACTTCCATTTTGGTGAGCTGCTTTCCACCAGTTTGTTTTTCCCCAGCATTCAAGTTAGATTGAGGACTGTTTGCGAACAAAATAGGGGTGGGATTTTTTACTGTATTTTTTACTTTTTTACTGTAACCGGGATACGGTTTACTGTATCACATGACTTTTCGCCTATATCTCACCTCTCTCCCCTCACGTTCATGGCAGGTTTTAGGAGAAAAGCATCTCGCTTTTTAACTGTATCACTGTTTGACTGTTAATTTAGGAAAATTTTATCTAAAATTTCATAATATTAGTTTTGCTTTGTTTCTGTACTGTGCATTGTTTTCTCATCTGTATTTCTTTCTTATCTGACACTGTCTCCTTGCCTCCAGGAGAAAATGTCTCTGGAGTGCATGTGTGTTTTTTTGTAAGCGTTTGTGAGTGTGTGCTGTGTATAAGGGACTTTCCTTTGTCCTTGGGGACCAGGTGACTCATAAGTTTAACAGATGTCATAATCGCACACCCAAACACATCAAAGCAGAGGTGTGAGAGAGTATCACATGACTGAATGCAGATCAAGCCAGTCGTGTGTGGTCGGGTCAAAAGTGTTGTTGCTAAGCGGCTAAGCCAGTTGCTGGGGTGATGTGTACACATGATAATAAAGCCCCCTGAGCTGATGTGCTCGTCTTGTTTGTTTGAGATGAATATGTGAATAATGAAGACATTGTTCTGATGGTATCATCATTATTTTGGTTTCTGTCAACAAGAACAGTCCTGCTGGAGCAAGACTTTTAATCATCCATGACACAGAATCTGTAGTGCCACTTTTTTTCTGCCTTGTTGACAACAGGGTGGTCGTTATGTCAGCCTTGAGGTCAATAGGTTTTAAGCATGATGAGATGAGGGATTTCTTTAAGGCAGCAATGTTTTTGCTCAAAGGTGTTGAAGTGTTGATTTTGTGTGCAGCTAGTGTCACCGAACAGAATTGCAAAAATCTGCCATTGGTCAGACAAAGAGTTGGCCCCGCCCCAAACTCACCCCATTGGTGGAGTCAATGTTGGTGTTTGGTGCTCAGTAAATTGTAAATTATGTGTAAAAGAATGTGCAAAACTGTTACTTATCGCATATACAATATCGGTTATTGGTTTATTGTATTGGTCAATATTAAATATTTATATCAGCTGATATATATTTAGCACTAATTTCTGCCTATTTTTGTATTAAATACCTTTGTTGTCATCTAGCACTCACTTTGTCTTTAAAGATTACCTCTGCTGAAATCATGTTCCGGGGTCGACATATTTTGTTGATCGTGAAACAACATTGCTGTCCAAATTTACACCTAACCATATCTCTAGCCCTAAACCTTACCCTACCCATAAGTTATCTCTAAAATTAGGGAAATTATTGGTGAATAACATTGATGTGAAAGCATCTCCAAACCTGGGTTGTAAGCCTAAACTTGACATAAACTGTAAACTTGAACCTCAAATCTGATTACTTGAATGGAATGTTGATCCAGGAACATGTTGTACTTTATGAAATCAGGTTCTGCGTCACACAACATGTGGGAAGTGCGGGGATATATGCAAGACAAAAGTGAGAGCACCCTACTGATTAAAAAAGTGCTGGTACTGCATACTGGTGCCCACTTCGAGCACTGGTTTCAAGAGAATCTTGTATTGCCACCTTGAGTTTAGGATGTTACTGCTATTGTAGTATTTGAGTGTATATTAGAAAGCATTTACTGGTCAAGCATTTACTGGCATTTCTGCTTTCTCTCCTTGGAGACAACATTTCAAGCTCATTCATAACCAATTTAAAATTAATTATAATTTCATCATGTATGCAAATTAGAGGACTTAAACTTGGTGATAATACCTTTGCAGAAAATAATGCATAGCTATTATACAAACCAGCATGTCAGCAGGATTTAATTAGCTGACGAGTAAACGGCTAGCATGTTTAAGGATATGAATTAAACATGGCCAGTGTTTACTGCACATTAAACTACTTTGTGCACGTTTTCTTGAGTTCCATTCAAGTAAATTACAATTTCCATGACTGTTTTCATTGGAGCTGGTGCAAATGTTTTCTCTCTTACAATCTGACAATGCATATTTCCTTATAATTATGAATGACTAAATATCACTGTTTAGTTTGTTTCCCGCTTCCAATTTCCCCCAGACAAATCGCAGATTCATCCCGCCGCAGTAATCAGACACAACATAGAGATGGATTCCCACCGAATCAAGGCATTTGACATTCACATCTGCAGAGCTCTCATTATCCAGACGCCGTAGTCTTGCCCGTATCCGTCTCTTCTGAATGCATTTTGGCTTTTACAGCCTTCTAACTTCCTGCTCCATTATCTGTGTTATCTTCCTCTCCCTCTCCCTGTCGCTGTGAGGTAAATGCGGAATGTCACACTCAATATTCCGGACGTGCCATGATTAATTCCCCAGAGTTTCTCTTGGCCAGTTTACTAGCGGCCAGTCTGTGGTCGTTGGGCGCTCCTTTGTCTCCTCCAATTCCCATTACGCTTTGCTGGCACTGACCTAATTTCCTCGCCACCCGCTCAGCTTCCAACTCGGAGCCCACCGCTGTCACCGGCTGAACTGCCCCACAGGGACCCATTCGCAAACTGATGGGCAGTTTTATGGCTGAGCGTTTTATGGCTATTTTTTTATTCCGAATTGTTTCAGTCAGCTAGCTCGGCTCATCTTTCGTTTCTAACCCCCGGGGTGCAGCAGTGCAGGGAGTTCGAGAATCAAACGAATCCCGTCGTATTTACCGCCTCCATAAAAAAATATGTCGCAACAGTTTGTCAACTTTGCACCCGCTGAGGCGTTTGCGGCGCACCGACCGAGGCCATAATCTCCTAAAGATGTGAGGTGATTAGTTTGGAAATAACACTGCTGCTTCAGGGACCCTGGCTTTATGGGCCGAAGCTCGAACAGACGTATGGAAATACAATTTCTGAGACGATTTTCTTGAGGTGGTCTCTCCGCTCCCATTTTCAATCTGATAAATGTCTGTTCCTGCCAAGCATATTCAAGTCTCTAGTCACTTGTGTGCTGTTGCGCTGCTAGCGTTAACATCCTCGTCCAAGCATAACTTTCCTGGCAGTGCGGCTTCTCTGAAAAGCTCCTATCCACCACGCCGAAGGTTCTTTCAGCCCTTGTTTCTATAGATCGGTTACCCAAGCAAGCCGCCCCCTCCATTCAGGTTCGACAGATTATCTGCCCTGCTCTCTGTTTCTTTTCACTCCATCACCTATCTTGAGACTTAATGGGAAATCTGTCCATTGCGGCGCCCTCTATTAGCATGAAACATGCCCATTCAGCTTTTGCTTTTGACCGGAATGGGCCGCGATGCTAATAGGTCTGCGGGAGATGCTGGGGAACCTTGTGGCAGGCGCAAGGGGGATCCCGAGGGTGCAACCTCTATCGCCTCGACGTATCTTAACGCACGTCTTCCAGAACAAATTGGCCTGTTTACTTAAGAATTGGCAGTGACCCATGAATATTTGATAGCAAGCAACTGTTGACGGCCGCATACAATGACTCCCTTATCTTATTTAGCCAGCCTGGCAGGCTCACGCCTCCCAACACTTCCCCTGAGAGACGGACACCGCTGAAAGGGTTTGCAATCCAATACGGCAGCTGCACACCAAAGCCAGCGGTTATCATTGAGAGAGCAGGGCCGTCTAAGCCTTCCCCCCTTTCCCCAACCGTCGGGTATACAGGATATTAGTTGAACCTCTCATATCACCTTTGCCGCAACGGCTAATAATACAGCAGCCTGGAAATCAATGAAGCTGCCCTAGATTTCAGCTCGGTCCTCTCCATAAAGGGATCTAGAGGGCAGTGAAGTTTTCGTTTTCTCCCTTTTCTCTCTTTTCTCTTATTATAGGGGAAGAAAAATGGGTGACCGGGACTCGGAGATCATTTCTCCGAGTCCCTGAAAGTGCTAGTCGCTCTCTCCAGGGAGGTGAGTGTTTCACTGGGGTTTATGCTACGCTATGACAGTGGCTGTCTCTCTTCATTAGAGCACAGGCCTTTGCTCCCTCAAATGGTAATTCAGCAGCGCAGGATTGTGCTGAGTGAGCAGAGGAGGATTCTGGGTGGGCTGATAGAGACGAGAACAGAGCCGGAGAGATGAGATGAGATCAGGTTTCACTCTCCAGGCCAGTGGTGGGCGACCTCATTCGCAAAGGACCCCTGAGGGTCTGTGTTTTCACTCTAAATGCACTTGCCTAAACAAATACAAAACTCAGTTTAATGACGGCAGTTAGAAAAACACTAGGACTGGAAGTTAATTAAGGTGCACACAATAGTGGTTTATAGGTAAATAAAACTATGCAAACACTGAAACTGAGGAAAATAAATTTCTTTATTGCATTTTGCACTTTTTTTCCTCTAAATCAGAGCACAGTTGAGTCAAATTCATTTGTCAGAGAACTGATCATAGTCCAAAAAGCCATTCACAACAAAGACTAAGCTTTTAATAATCTTTCAAATTCTATGAAAATAGTGAAGTCCACACCAAATGACAGAAATGACAAAGGGGGATGATTCACATTTAAACTTTAAAGAGAGGCTTTAAAGAGATTGAGCATTTAAAAAAAGAGAAACAGAACGTTGGATGTTAACTTTATAGTTATTATTCTTGGTGTGAACAGTCCTAAAGAGTGATTTTAATGGGATTAAAAAAAATCAATAAGATGTTTAAAAATCCATCTATTTATCCATTTAAAAATGTGTAAATGTTCATTTCATGCTTACTTTAAGGTTAATTGTAAATTATCATTATCAAAAAGAACCTGGCCGGAGCTGTTCATTGTTATCTGTTGATCAGATCTTTCATCAACTTATCAGCATGCTTCCAGTCATACAAAGCTGGACAGAGAGTCGCAAGTAGCAAGTCATTTAGCAGAGGTTTTCTCCAGAGCTGCTTAAGCACTCATGTTACATGGACAATCCCCTTGGAAGAACCTGGGGTTAAGTGCTTTACTCAAAGCCACAATGGTGATGGGTCATGGTTTGCTCCTGACAGGGCTTGAACATGCAACCTTCTGATTACCAGCCCTAGTATTGTGATGTGGTGGATAAACATTATGAAGCGTCATTGTTTAACAGTCACAACTTATTAATTGAATCCACTTATATTTGTAAAATGGAAATTAACAGTTGTACAGAATAATAATCAGTAATGTTATGCCTACTATATATGGTTATATAGAAGAAAAAGACCAATCACAATTCAATATGCAAATATCATGATGACATCATCACATAATTTTGAATGCTAAACACACTCGATTTAATTTCCCTCAGTGCGTTAATGGCCAACTTTAGCTCTTTATTTCCATTCTGTTCATTTTCTAGCCAATAATCAAGTTAATAATTAAAACAGTTTAAGTGCCTGAGCTTGGCAAAGCCTTCTATAAAAATATCCAACACCATTCAACACAAGTAAGTTACAGAGTTCAGGTACTTTTGACTCCATATTTTTTTAAATTGCCGACTCGCACTAAAATGTAAATGGGCGTAGTTAGTAAAAGAATAGTGTACTTAAACACTACTTCCCTTCACTTGGGAAAATCTCCTTGTGTTGAATACTGAGGAGCTGTAGTTTGTGAGTGAACATTAGGTCATCAGGTTAAAGTGACACGGGTGCTATCATTCCCCCATCAAAAGTCATCATTGTCTCGTTGTGAATTTAAATCTCTGCTATTGGATTACGACATAGAACAGCCAAGGCCAAAACCGAACGTGAAAGCTGATTAAAGTGGAATCAACTATTTCCTTTACCCATTTCTTTAACCCTTTTCCAATCACTTAGATAGACTTGTTGAAATGTGTAGGCATGCTCTTCAGATCTCACTGTTCTACTCATTGAATAGAAGCTCATCTGATGCCAGAATCAGTACATTAGTTTTTACACAGTCATCTGCTTTTCATTGCAATGCTTATGTGCTTAAAGGAACCTTCCTTTTTAAAACTCTCTGTTACACAAGGTTATTTAATCAACTAATGGCGGGTTTGTTTTACAAACCCTTCTGCTTATTTGATCATAAGTTTGCTGATATAAATTAGACCAGTGCTACTGCTTCCTAACTGTGTTTGTCTAATAGGTACCCCCAGAATCAGAGCTTATAATGGATTTAATTAAGCGTAATAGTACGGACATCTTTACACTGATTACTTTTACAATGAAAGGACTCAGTGCTGTGGGTTTAAAACTGACCAAGTAGCATCCTTATATATCCCACTTTCCTTCCTTAAGATAGTAACTGAATGTGTTAAGCTGAACCACAGTGACATGTAATATTATAAATACATTTGCATTGGAGGTCCTGTTTTTTTTTCCTTTTTTTTTTCTTCTCACATTTGCTTTCTTGTTGTTTTTTTCATCTTCATTAAGTTTATGCCTATTTGGATTGGGGATCTTATTCTAAAGCATTAATGGCTGCCCTAAAATGAAGGGGAATTTTATTCAATTTATTGTTGTTGTGTTCATCATCACCTTCTTCCTCTTTTTAGTACGTTCTGGGTGTTTTACAGTATAGGTGGATGCTTATTGGGCCAAGTCTAAGTCTAATGAGTCTAACTTAAAGACTCTATAATGGTCTCTAGATATAATTCAGTTCCCTCCTTAAATGCAAGTCTGATCATTGTTTACTGTATTTAATAAATGCAGCCTTGGTGAGCATATTGGAGACATCTTTCAAAAACATTTAAAAATCTTAATTTTCATTTAAATGGTAGTGTAAGACCAGGAACATGTATTGAGAGTATATGGGGTCACTTTTCATTTCATGTTGACTTTAAATGGAAGCATTTCTTAGTGCATGGTTTTCAACACAGTATTCACATGCAATTGCATAATTCACAATTGGCCTTGATCACATAAAGCATTGATTAAAGCAGTCGTCGCGGTCCGTCCGTGCAGCTCTTCTGAAGCACGCAGCGCAGGAGTTAAACAGAGAACACGTGTCTCAGGAACCCTGTGGCCTTCGTCAGCGGATAATTAAATCCCAGCCTATTTATTCTGTTTAATGTGGCTTTAATTCAATTACAGGCAGGGTCAGGGAAGGGGTCTCTGAAGCAGTGGAAAGAGAGAGACAGAGGGATGTTGTTGACACTGGACATTGATGATGTGAGCAATAACTGCATTAGACTCCTGGACGAGGAGAGGGACAGAGGCAGATATGAATGAGCCAAATATTGTCGTTTTACTTCATTTTGCATTGCATTTTGCTACCACATCAGTCTTCACAGCCATGGCGAATGAACATGGTAATCATAGCCCTAGCCATCCTTGGCATGTTCATGTGAGTTCACGAGAGAAGTGATGTACAATTCATAATCCATCCTCTGTTGGATCTTTTCAATGAATCACAAAACCAGCCTGAATGATTCGTTCTCAAATCAGGCTCATCCGAATCTCCTGTCACAGTGGTGTTCAGTGAATAATGATGTGGATATAGTGAATGATTCATTCTGACTGGTGTTTTTCTATTGTTTTCTTTTCTTATATTTAATGTAATGCATTAAAAAGAATGAGAAATACAACAACAAAAAATATCCTTTTGTACTCCACAGAAAAAATAATGTCTTGTGGGTTTTGAACAACATGAAGGTGAGTATTTTACAAACATTGTTTGCAGAGCATATAGATTCTGTCTTCACCTGTAGAGTTAAAATTGCCATTGGAAATCTGTAGACGCTCAGTATTATGTGTGCTTAAGGACTAATGCATCATGAAGGACTGTCAGTGTAGACACAGATCCACCTGTTTGACCTATTGAATGCAGATCATCTTCAGATCAATAGCCAATGTCAGGAAGAAATCCACTAACAGGAGGAGAAATACTCTCAGTTACTGTTATAAATCCATTTATTAGATTATATGTATATCTAAAGCTAACATTCATTATCATTTTTATTTTTAATTCATTGGCTGGTCGACTAACAAAAGCTTGAAAACCTTATTGGTCTGTCAGCTAACCAGCTTAGACCAGTTACCATGGTACAAAACAGCTTCTGGCACACACTTGATTCTTCTAGAGGGATTTGTATATTTAGTATCTATAAAATTATGCATAATCATAGTAATCTATTGTTATTCAGTCATGTTTTCTCATGTGGCCAACAAATTTGTTGCTGTCACTCTCAAAGTTTATATGCAAGTGTTGACATTTTATATACTGAATGTTGAATTGCTATCTGGGCGTCCTCTGTGAACGTGTTTGATGGAGATCATAAACTCTATTTAGAGAGAGTCAGTTTGGCTCTGTTGTTGTTTGCTTTTAAGTGTGATGTGTAGGGAAAAAACTCCCACAAATCATGACGAGAGCCAAATACAAAGCAAATAATGAAAAGAGGAGCAACAGACCATTAACTTTTTTGCCTCGTTGTGACATATAGTGCACAACAATATTGGGCTATAAGAAAGCAAACAAGGATATAAAGCTATTACTTGACGAGATTAATTGATCTCAAATCCTATAATGGTTTAATTGACTGGAAAATAGCAGATGGTTTGATAGCAGCGTCGTAAAAGAAGCTTGTCAGCAGAGCCTTAATAGCCTCTCTGTCCAATTTCAAATATTTCGCCACACGTTTTATTTCCACCACCCTGCTCTACCGTTCTCTTCCTTTTAAAGAGAGTGAGGGAGAAAAGAAAACACTGATATACTCCTTAATTTCACTTAGATCTATAGAGCTATCATATGTTTTCTTTATCTTTATTATATCTCTGTCAGTTCATTGAAAATGTTTATTTTTGGTTGTATTTTGAAGGTGAAAACAACATAAAGGCAATGATGAACAGGATGCTTGAAACGACTACCATGTTAGTCGTTGTTATTGTTATTGAAGTCTTTTATTGAAGTTATTGTTTAAATGAATGAACAATTATGGATTTGTACACTTTCTGGGAATGTTGAGTTGGTTGATAGGACTTACTATGCGGTTGCTAAGATGTTCTGAGTGGTTTAATTGCAGTGCTACTGAACGTGGATGTTAGGGCATTCTATGTGGTTGCTAGGGCATTGCTAGGTGGTTGTCACTATGAAATCAAAATGGATTTCTATGGAATATTGCAGTGTTTTTATTTATATAAATGATTTATCCTTGCATATCATAATTTTTTTGTTCAAGAAGCTGTTTTATTCAGATATACATCACAATAGGGAAGAAAAGACGATCACAACTTCCATTTCATGCCGACTTTAAGAATTCTGAATGTTTTTTTTTTTAGCATGTTGCAATGCAGCCTCTAGGGTGTTCTGTGTGATTATAGGGTTTTGCTATGTGGTTGTTTGAGAATTCAGAGTGTTTTCACTATGCAGCTTCACTAAGGTGATTGCTCGTTGTTCCAGGTTGTTGCTAAGTTTTTTTTTTTTTTTTTGTAGTATGTTGCTGTGCATTTGCTAGGGGTATTTTATGTGATTGTTAACATGTTGCTAGGTAGTTGCCTTAAAGTGTTATGAGTGGTTTTTAACATGCCATTCATTTGCTAGGGGTTGCCTGGGCATTTTGGTGACTGTTATGTGGTTTGCTTAAGTGTTATGATGGTTTTAAACAGGTTGCTAGGGTGTTAGTAGAGTGTTGCTAGGTAGTTTCTACCCAAATCCAGTAGTTACATCAGTTATCGTTACTACTGTACATTAATAATAAATTATTATGATGTCCATCAAACAGCGTAAGAAGCTTTCAGGAGAGTTCAGTCATGTAATGTCTTTTTAATGAGGAAAGATGGGCATCTCTTTGTAGGAGGGCTGTTTATTGTAATAACATAACATATCTCATCATATCACATTTTCCAGTTGAATGCAAATCTAATCAATGTATAGTAAATCTTGGACTGCGCAACCATATCGGAGGGAGTGGAATGGGGGTCTATACAACATGGAGCGTTCAAACAAAGGAAAATCTTCTTTCCATTCCTAACTACCCTCCACAAAAGCATATGTGCCCTAGTAAATAAGCAAACACCCACTCATCAACACGTGCTAAGCACCTGCAGCATCCTGGCCTCTGTTGCACCGCAAAAGGGCTGAGCCATCGTTTTTGCTTTTAAGTGCTGGTGGGTGTGTGCAAAGGAAGTTGGATGCAATGTGGCAGCCATTAAAAATTAATTCAGGCCCCTGAGGTCCCAGACCACCCATCAATCTCCCAATGACCATGGCTGCGTCTTACTCCGTGACAGATGCCCTGGAAATGGACAGGTTGCGTGTGACTTGAATAATCTCCGGCAAAACTGGAGCACGGTCAGAATGTGGAAAAGAGGAGAAGCGGCCAACAGGGGCCTGTCTCTGTTAATCCTGAAGAATGGCCGGTAAAAGCGGTGGAGGAACGTGTCTCAAGTGAGTCTAGACTGGATGTAGCAAATGCTGAGCGGGCAGAGCTTTAATTGATGAGTGTGCATCTGTCACAGTTTTCTGAAAGGCTTTTGTATTGCTAATGCGAATAAAGAGAGTGCTCGTAAGCAGATCTCATGGCAACAGTTGCTTGAACAGAATGCCTTTGCCAAAGTGCAAAAGCTGTGGATGTCTCACAAGACAAGCTTAAAGAGATACTTCACCCAAAAATGAAAATTTTGCCACTGTCCACTCACGTTCGTTTTTTCTGTGGAATCTTATTGGAGATGTCTAGCAGAATGACAAAACTTTTTCTTTTTAATACGTTGAAAGTAGATGATGATTGTATAGGTGAACTACATTGTTATCAACCTCACTGTAAAACCCAACAAGTTAACTCAACTCAAACCGATTGAGGAAACTGATTGCGGCAAACCATTTAAGTTTAAAA